>MU016536.1:0-14028 GCA_011076525.1 Nettapus auritus
GGCGGCGGGCAGTGACACAATCCTATCGGCATCTCGGCCGGGGATGGTGGCCCCGCTCCCACGCGACGGCAGGGATTTTTGGGGGGGGTGATGGGGAAAGGGGTGTTGGGGGGGAATTGGCCCCAAAATGTGGCTGGGTGCTGGGGGGAGGGGGGGGGGGGGCAGAGAGGTGGGGCACGGGGCTGGGTGATCCCACGTGTAGGGCCAGGGCCCCAAACTGGGGCTTCCTGGGGCTGGGTTTGGCAGGCGAGGCTGCGGCAGGCGCTGCCCTGCTGAACAGTGCTCTCTGCTGTCCGCGGCTGTCACCGCCACGGGACACGGGACACGGGGACAAGGGGACACGGGGACACAGGCAGCGCTTCTCACCCCGCTCCTGCCCCATCCCCATCCGTGACCACCCCTCCATCCCCATCCCCATCCCACCCGAGCCAACAGGGTCCCAGCTGCCCCGACGTCCTCGTCCCACGCTGTCCCCAGTGGGGGACACGCAGGGAAGCCAGCAGCAGATGCAGCCCCCTGGGGGGTCCGGCTGGTGCTGGGTGCTGGGTGCCAGGGGGGCTGAGTAAGTTGTGAGTAAGGCGGCACCCCTGTGCCGGGGAAGCCCGGGCTGAATAAGGCAGGGGACGAATTCCCCTTTGAGTCACGGAGGGACCTTTCTGTGCTCAGATCCCTGTGCCCCACCAATGTCACCCCCCCCCCCCATGGGTGTCACCCCACGAGGGCCACCCCACCGGTGTCACCCCTATGGGTGGGCACCCTGCTGCTTGCCACCATCCCAGCCAGGCTGATGGTCCCCATGGCTTTGGGGACAATGAGAAGTGCCCGTGGGGACAGTGACTGGGACCGATCCCCGCCATGGGGTGACGCCTCTGAGCACTACCCATGGAGCCACCGCCGCATTTCGTAGGAGCCACAACCTGTGAGAGGTCAGGGTGATGGGGATACTGAGGACACGGGGTCGATGGCATGCCGTCACCCCACACCTAGCCCTACCTACAGGGGCATCCCCAAGAGCCCCTTCCCAAGGAGGTTTTCCATCATTCCTCAAGTCCTGCAGCCCTGGGTTTGGGCAGAGGGCTGGGTGCTGGATCCTGCTCCCCTGAGCACTGAGGGGCTGACATTGCCATGAGCATCGCCCCCAGCCCCAGGTCCCGGGGGGGGAGAGGGGGGGGTCACCCACCTGTGCCCTTGAAGCCCATCCAAGCTGCCTCCTTCTTGGGCGGCTCGGTGGGTGGATGGCAGCTGGCGGGAGGTGGCACCATGGGCCAGCCCAGGACTCTTCATGGTGACATTGTCCCCCCTGGAGGGTCCCCAAACGGCGGCAGTGGCCGTCCCGGCGGAGGTGCAGCCTGCAACTGAGTCAGTGCCGCCGGCACGGCCGGGCACGGGCACACGGCAAGGAACGAGTGACTCCGTGGTGCCACATGACCGGGTCTTAGGATTTTTGACTCAGCGGGGCCAGTGCTTGGTAGCAGCGGGCCCCCTCCACGTCCACGGCCATGTGGCAGGGACGGGGCCGCTCGGCACAGCGACGCTAGGTGCGGTGCCAGGGCCGGGCAGTGCTGCAGCACACCGTGCCATGCCATGCACCCTTCAGACACTGCCATCGTGTGCCGTGCCATGCCATACCGTGCTGTGCCACCTGCCATCGTGTGCCGTGTGCCATGTGCCACACCACCATGTGCCTCATTCCCTACCGTGCTGGTGCTATGCGCTGTCCCACGCCATCTGCCGTGCCGTGCTATGCCACATCCCATGCTGCGCCTTGTGCCACGCGACAGCACGTCCCAAGTGTCACACCGTGCCGTGCCACGTCCCACCGTGCTGTCATCCCATCTCATGCCACACCATGTGCCACACCGTGCTGTGCCACTTCCCATGCTGCCACGTTGTGCTGCCATCACATGCCATGTGCCACACCATGCTGTCATCCCATCCCAAGCTATCCCATCCCATGTCCCACACCGTGCTGTCATCCCTTGCCATGTGCCTCCCCATGCAGTCATCCCATGCCATGTGCCACCCCATGCTGTCATCCCATCCCATCCCATCCCATCCCATCCCATCCCATCCATGTCCCACACTGTTCTCTCATCTCATGCTGTGCCATGTGTAACGGTGCCATGCTGCATCCCATGCTATGCCACACCTTGCTCTCATCCCATGCTGTGCCATGTGCCACATCGTGCTGCTCATCCCATGCCACACACCGCACCATGCCACGTCCCACGTCATCCCCCATGCTGTGCAGTTTCCCTCCAGACTTGCCTCTGAGGCCACTTTGTCCCCCTGGCCTCCTGTGGCCCCACTTTCCTTTCAGGTTATTGCTAATCAGTTTCTGAATTTGTTCGGCTTTCGCTGTGCCCCCACCACGTCACCGCACCCAGGAGAATTTCTGGCAGCACCAGACCCTGCAGCCCCGAAAAGCCCCAGAAGCACTCGCAGAATGAGTCGGTTCCTGTGCACAGCAAAACTCGTGGGCTTTTCTCAGGGCTGGGAGAGGCACATGCACCTGGACACACAGACACCCGGACACATGGACACCCGGACACCCAGACACACAGATGCCAGGTCAGAGGCAGCAGCCCGTGGGCCGAGGTCAATGCTTTATTTCCATCTGCTGTGATACAAAAATAAGGGGGCACCACCTGGCCAGGATGGCCCGGTGCCCTTCTCCCAGTACAAAATAATATTTAGATTCATAAATAAAACGTCGTTACATTTACAGTTTATCACAGTACAAAAAAAAAATTAATAATAACAAAAATAGATATATATATATTTATATATTAAAAAATGTATCCTTAAATATTTCTCCCCAGTGCAGGGACATATTAAATTAAACCGATGGCTTCAATAAATAGGGGAGCTGCACCACTGTCATGTATAAGTTACTGGGGGGGTGGGTGCCCACCCGCGCAGTGCAGGGCCGCAGTCCCAGCCCATGCCCAGCACAGGCAGGACTTGCTGAGGGGCTCGGGGACTCTGGGGACACCGAGGGCCCAGGGGCAGACACGGGGATGCTGAGGGCATGGGGACACAATGCAGGGACATGAGGCACGGGGGTAGGCACGTGGACACCAGGCGTGCAGGGATGAGCGCAGGGACACTGTGCTCACAGGGACACTGAGGGTGTAAGGACACCAAGCTCGCAGGGACACTGAATGCACAGGGACACCAGGCTCACTGGGATGCCAGGCTGATGGGCACACCAGGCACAAGAAAAGCCGCCCCCAGGTGCTCTCTGAGCTCAGTGAACCCCTTGAGAGGTAGGCAGGGGGTGACATGCCGGTGACATGCCGGTGGCACAAGCAGCCACTGTCGGTCTGGGGCTGCACCCTGCCTGCGCCGGGCTTGCGGGTGCTGTGCAAGCGGCCCCTTAGTCAGGACGTGTCACCAGACCCATTGAATCACTGGAAAATCAGGCAGGGCTGGCAACGAGGGATGTCACCAACCCAGAGTGACCCCGCTGGCCGATGGTGGCACCTGGGGGATGTCTGTGCCAGCGCCAGCCACGCGCCGGGCTCTCCTCATCCAACTGCAAGCCCCAGGGTGCTGGGGACAGCTCAGGTGACAGCAGAGGGGGTGGCAGGAGCTCCCTAGGACCTCGCTGGCCGCCGGCCTCGCCGCCGGCCTCGCCGCCGCTGCCTCTGCTCCTCCCGGCGCGCCCGCAGCCCTCGCTCCTCCAGCTGGGCGCTGAGCTGCTCCATGAAGCGTGCGTAGCTCCAGAGGATCCGGCACCCCTCCACCTTCTGCTGGAAGACGTTGGTGGCCGCCAGCAGCCGGGGCAGCATGGGGACAGTGGGGACGATGCCGTGGGCGTGGAGAACGCCCTCCAGGTTGCTGAGGAGGCCCCGTACCTTCAGGTGGGTGATGTCGAGGTAGCGCAGGATGGGTGCCCCGGGGGGGTTGAGGTCGCGTTGGTTCTGGCTGATTCCCTGCAGCGCCCGGTCCATGCGGGCCATGGCCCCGTGCAGTGCCCGCAGCCCCCCAGTCCCCGTCACCACCGTCCCCCGCAGCCACTCCAGCGAGGCATTGGTGCGGCACAGCCAGTTGAAGGCCAGGCGTTGGTCCTGCTCCTGCCCGTGGGAAAGGCAAGGGAGTCGGTGGGGGCTCGGCAGCAGCGGAGAGCTCCCCGCCGACACACTAAGGGGGGAGGCTTTTGCCCCCTTTTCCTGCCGTCGCCAGCCCTGGCGAGGTGGCACTCACGTAGAAGAGGAAGAGCTCCCGCGCGTCCTCGGCCATGTGTCGCACCAGTGCGTGGATCTGCTGTAGGGTCGGGGGCTGCATGCTCCGCGCTGGCACGGCCCAGAGGAGGAAGAGTCCCTTGGCCATGGCTGGGGAGGAAGAGGAGGGAGATGATGGTGGAGACGGGGCGCCTCTCGTTGCGGGGCAAGGGGACACGGAGACACATGGCATGGAGATGGGGAGCAGGGAGAGGTGGGAGCATCCATGACAGGAACATCCGTCCTGTGTGCCCATCACCCTGGCACCAGGCCTGGAGCAGAGGACTGCATGTGTCGGGTATGGTGACAAGGTGCCCGGTCCTGCCACAGGGACAGGGCAGCCACCGTGCTGGGAGCCAGTTGCTGGGAGCTGCCAGGGCCTTCGGCATGAGGAGGAGGACGATGATAAGGAGGAGGACAAGGATGAGGAGGACAAGGATGAAGAGGACAAAGAGAAAGAGGAGGAGGAAAAGGAGCATTAGGAAGAGTATTAGGAGGAGGAAGAGGAGGAGGAAGGTGCCCTCGAGGCATCAAGGAGTGCAGACAGCCCCTGCTGGCCCCAGTGGTTGCCCAAGCAGCTCCCTGTCAGCGCAGGCCAACGTGGGGCCACCGCAGATTGGGGACAGTGGTGGCACTCCTGGGCCTGTCCCCTCCATCCCAGCGGGTGCTGCTCCGGCCCCGCTGTCACCTCAGCCACGTGAGTCCAGCACCAGAGCAGCACCCAGTGCCCAGCCCTCCCCAGCAGGGGTTTTGGCGGGGTCTGGGGTCTTGGGGGACACACCAGCCAACCGGGGTGACCCTGTCCCTCTGCCACCTGCCCCCTACTCACCACATCAACCCCAAACCACATCCCCTTATCTGCTCCCTCCCGACACCCCTTCTTCCGCAAAGGTGCCCGGGGAGTCCCGGGTGGGTGCTGGGGGCTGGGGGGGGGGTGGCCCCCATCGGCATGCCCATGGGCGGGGGAAGCATCAGGGCCCTCCCGGAGCGGTGTGCGAGCAAGAGGGCAGTTGCGGGACGCAGCCTACCTGCCAGCACGCCCAGGGGCCGCGCGTGGCGCCGCATGTCCGGGTGCCGGGGAGCGGTGCTGCAGGGCGCGCGAGCGACTTCCTTACTGGTCGGTGAGGGGGAAGCTCGCCTTTTAACGTGCCCCAGTTAGCCACCACCTCCGAAGGAGGCACCCGGGCCCAACGTAAAGAAATGGAGAAGTGAAGCGATGACTTGGGGGCCAATGAGCGGGGTGAGCTGGGCCGGGGAGGGGTGGGGAGGAAATGAGGCCGGTCGGACGACGGTTTTGTTCTTCGATTAAGTTCCTCGAGGGAGTCTTCGCGGGTCCAGCCCGCACGCGGGGCGAGCCGGATGCCCAGGGCATAGCATGGGGCTTCTTAGGAAAGCACCACATTGAGTCACCGCCATCCCTCTGTGCTCAGCTGGCGTTCGTTAAACTGAAAAACAGCCTCCGAAACCAAAATGCGAACGACGGAGGCCGTTGGCAGCATCGGTGTCAGCTCTGGGGCTCGGGCAGGCGATGCTCACCCCACGATGATGCAGCAGGAGGGGGACGGGTGGCCCCACAGCCCTGCAGCCATGGGTGCTGTTGGAGGCTGCCACCTCACCACCCCGGCTCGCACCTCTGGAGGAGGTGTGAACGGCTCCGACCGCAGCCCGGTGCTGGGGTTTCACCACACTGTGCCATGGCCAGGGCATGGGCTGTAGTAGGGCCATGGCTGAAAATACGTCCCAGGATGGATGGGGATGCTCCAGGAGATGCTGCCTGTCTCTCTGTCTGCTCTCACCAGGGCACGAGTCTTCTGTGCCTTGGCCTGGGGTGGGCGATGGGGAGCGGGTAGGACCCCAGAACATCCCCAACACCCAAAACCGGGATGTGCAGGGATGGTAATGATGGGAACCAGGGGACATCAGCACCCATGGGTGCCCCTGTGTTGGTGGGGGGGGCAGGGGGTGAGACAAGGGCGAGGCAGGCGGGACAGATCCGTTCCCCTTGCTAAACCGCCTGCAGCAGCCAGCGCTGAGCCTCCGGCAGGGAAGGAAATGCAATCGGCGGGGTCAGCGGCAGCGCCGGGGTTGCGGGCACTGCCCAAAGGCCAAGGTCAGCAGGAGGAAGCCCGGCACGGGTACGGCCTCAGCGCTGCTGGAAGCGCCCGGTGCCGAGCCCTTGGCACCCCGAGCTGCTCTTGCCTTGCAGTGGGGTTTGGGAGGATGCCAACACCGACCCCAAAAAAATTAATGTATTTTTATCAGATTTTATTTTCATTGTAATCCATCAGATTTTGTGAAGACTCGTAAATTCCCAGTCAATCTGCCCAGCGGGGGTGGTGCAACGTGGTGCCATGCACCAGACCTGGAGATCTTCTTACGGGGCTCCAGACTTTGGGAAAATCACAGACAAGGACATGCCCCCCCCAGATCTCAGTGCTCCATCAGCTTCATGCCACCCTCTGCCATGCCGACTCAAACCACGCAGAATGCACACGTTGCAACCCAAAACCAGGGTTAATTGTTCCCCTTCTCGTGGGTTTCAGCCCCAGAACGGGAGCTTTGGGGCACCACGAAGCCGTGCAGGGCCGCAGTGCCCTGCTCTGTAAGCACAGGAAGCTGCCCGAGGCAGAATTTGCTGTTTCAGATGGGGTGGCTTGGGCAAGGGGAGGCCACACCAGAAATAACATCTCCTTGCGAGCGGAAGAGCGCAGCTGTGACTCACTTCCAGAAGACGAAACGTTTTCTTTTCCCCAAATTCCCCCCCCCCCCCCCCCACTGCCCCCAACCTGCAGAACTCCCTGCTGCAGGACACAGGGTGGTGCTGCTGACTCTTCCTCCTCCTTCTCCTTCTCTTCCTCCTCCTCGGGGTGTCCCCCTGCCTGGGGACACCCGTGGGTGCTGCTGGCCAGACTGGGCTGTGCTCACGAGAGCTGGGGGCTGTGCGTAGGGCACCTCTGCAGGGACAGAGGAGGCAGAATGCCCCTCTCTCCAGGAAAAACACCTGCGGGACTGAGGCAGCTTGCCCATCCATCCATCTAGTCAGATGCCCAGTCACCCATCGGCCTGTCCACTCATCTGTCCAGTTATCCACCCAGCTATCTGTCCATCCACCTGTTCATTCCTCCTGATTCATCTACCCACCTGCACATCCCTCCACCTGTCCACCTATCCATGCATTCATCTATCCTTCCACTTGTACATCCTCCTGTCCACCCACCCACCCATCCACTTTAACATCCCTCCATCTGTCCACCCGTCCACCTATCTGTCCTTCCCTGCACACATTCACCCATCCACATACATCCCTGTCCATTGAGCTACCCGTCCATCTGTCCGTCCATCCATCCATCCACTTGTCCATCCAACTACAAATACATCTACCCATCCATCCATCTACCTCTCCATCCATCCATCCATCCATCTATCCATCCATCCATCCATCCATCCACCCATCCATCCATGCGTCCATCTGTCCATCCATGCATCCATCTGTCCATCCATCCATCCTTCTATCCATCCGTCCAGGACCTGTGGTCCCTCAGGGTGCATGCTGCCAGCACAGGACCCACCAAACGAAGTGGTCCCACTTGGGACACCCCGGTACCTCCGCCCTGCCCCTTTCCAAACCCAGGGCTTCGCACAGGGTCCCCGCAGACCACGGCAGAGGAACGGCGCAGTCACCAGCACCGACGGCGGGGATGTGCAATACCCAACGGGGCCGAAAATAGCGCGTGACCACAGTGGCTGACAGCAATTTCTTCATCGCTGGGGCGCACGTCACTGATGTCTCATGACTCTGGAAAAGAGAGCGAGACAGGAAAGAAAGCGCCCGTGGATCTGCAGGAAGCCAAGGGCTTACCAACGCACGTGGGGACGCAGGGGGGGATGTGTGGGGAACCCGGGTCTGCTCCCGTGCGTACCAGTGCCTGTGAGGAACCCCACTGCTATTCACCGCGGCGATGCCAGGGCTGGTGGTGACTGTCTAGCGCGACTTCCTGCCCAAAATACGTCACGGGACTGCCCCGACCCCGTCCCCATATCAGTCCCCTGCGGCGTGGGCCCGGGGTCCCACTGAGGTGGGTGGCGTGAGAGCAGGCTGAGGGCACTGCCCGCCTGCCCCATCCCATCCTGTCCCCAAGCCTGGAAGGCTCTGAGGGTATGGGAGCAGACGTGGTTTTGCTGCCCTGTGCCTTTTTGCTTGCTCGGGCTCCCCGCTCGAAGAAGCCCCAGGATGTTTCCACCACGCTTGCACTCCCATTGACCAGGTGCAGCCCCAGGGTGTGTGGGGGGCACCCAGAGGCCACAAGGCCACCAGGTGAGAGCCACCTCGTTACAGCCACGGCCACTAACGAGGCAGCAGAAACACCCCAGCCCTGACCCCATGTCCCAGACCCTTTATCCCTGCTTACGGGTCACCCTGTGGTGGGGACAGGAGTGCCACCAGCACTGGGGACAGGTTCTGGGCCAGCCCTAGCTGTGGCCACGGTGTACTTCGAAAAAAAAAAAAAAAAAAAAAAAAAGAAAGAAACCAAAAGAAACCACCCCAAACCAACAAAAAATAGGACTTTTATTGACATTTAAAAGTGTAAAAATACAGCTTGGAAGGAGCTGGGGTGTCACTGTCCCCCCCCTCTACAATACACGATGGCCTGGAAGGGGTCAGGGCCACCCCAGAGGAGACACAGGGCTGAAATGCTGCCCTGGCCACCCCCCGCAGCCCCCGCTCTCAGCATTGGAGGGTTTGTTTTGGGCAGATTCCCTGAGCAGGACGGGTCCAGAACCCCCCCAGGAAAGGCGCAGAGCATCACGGCCACCACCCCGCACAGACACCCAGGGTCCCGCATCCCGCCAGCCCCACACTGTCACCTCCAGCAGGGCTGTGGCACATCACCGCTCTGGGGCACATGTCCCCCCCACACCTCCTCTCCTCAGCACCACTCAAATCCCCCCGATCTGCCGCTCCCCCCACCCTAAGAAAGCCAGGAAGGGACCCGAGGCAGAGGAGGGCATGGCACTGCCCTTCGGCCTCTCCCACGGGGATTCACAGCGGCGTGGACATAATACTGTCACAGCAGTGCCACCGCGTCCCTCCCGCGTCCCCGGCGGGCAGGGAGCGACGCTGCGCCCCCCGGGCTCTGCCCAGCACCGGGAGGGAAAGACTTAGAAATTAAAAACAGCAACAGGGCTGGGGACAGCCCTGGGCAGGAGGAGCCCACGGGGACACCGTGCTGGTCCCCAGGGGCCACCAGACGGCATGGGGACAGCCGGCACGGGGACAGCCAGCCACTATCTGCCGCTCTCCTGGCGCTTCTGCAGCAGCTGGATGACCTCGGTGATGCCCTCCTCAGGGACCTGCAGGGACAAAGGTCCCGTTAGCCCTGCTGGGGACACCGGGACCCTCCCGCCCGCGGTGCCAGGTGCCCCATGCCGGGCAGGGCTCACCAAGGCATGGTCGAAGTTGAAGGTGCTGATGTAGTACGCCGAGATGTCGACGGCAGCCAGCGGCTCGGCAATCTGCGCCACGATGCCACACTCATCTGGGGGAGGCAACGTGTCCCACGGTGACACCGGTGTCACCGCGATGGGGAGCAATCAGGTGGCAGGGGACAACAAATGAAGCACTAGGGAGAATGCGAGGGTGGAAGCAGGGGGGCTCCCATGCTGGGGGGGGACAGGATGGGTGCTGAGCTGCAGGGGAGGGGGCCCAAATCCCTGCACTCCTGCAGGGCAGGGGATGCACACAGCGCCCACACTCACCGAAGCCCAAAGGCTGCCCGCCGATCCTCACCATCCGCCACAGCTCCCCGCTGGAGCTGGTGAGCAGCAGGTCACTGGGGAACCTGCAAAAGGGGGGAGGGCTGAGTGCAGGAACACCCCCAACCCACCCATCTGCCCCCCCAAAATATGGGCACCGGGGGCTGGCACCTACCGCTTCTGGGTCTCCGCGTCCATCACGATGGAGATGTAGCCCTCGATGAGCGAGAAGGCGAAGAAAGTGATGGAGTCGAGGTCCTGGCCACCGGCATTGGGCTCCCTGGGGGGACTGCGGGAGGAACGGGATGAGCCAGGCACGGGTTTGTGTCCCACCATCAGTGAGACACAAAAAGAGTGGGTTTGGGGGAATTTCCAGAGCACCATGGTGACTCTGGAGGGGATAGTCCCACAAGGAAAGGCTGTTCCCAAAATGTTCCCGTGCGTGGCTCTGGCACATCTCAGCCACCTCTGAACCGCCCCCCTTTGCTTTGGCTTGTTGCCCAGCACAGTGGCACTGGGACTCGGGGGCTCCAGTTCCCAGGAGTGGCAGCAGGACACGCAGCACCACATGTTGGCATGCTCAAGGGAGCAAAAACACTTTGCAAAACGCACCCAGAACTTGAAAAGCTGCAGGGAGCGAGGTGTAGGGAGGGTGACACCCACCTGAGGGACCACCACCCATGTCCCCACCCTTGTCACCCACCTGTGGGAGTAGAAGAGGACGTCGATGAGCATGGTGGCGATGGCGGGCAGCGTGTCGGGTGCCACGGTCAGGATGCAGAAGCGGTTCTGGGGGCTCTGCACGGGGTGCAGCGTGGGGCTGGTGGCTGCGGGGCACAGCCACCCGTCACCGCCACGCTCGGGGACAGTACCGCAGTGCCACCCCGTGGCCACCGCCACCCTGGGTCCCGCTGGGTGGTGGCCCCGGAGTCCCCAACATGCAGGGGGACCTCTGGCAGCCGGAGCAGGGAGGTGACCCCTGACCCCAGGGAGGGGACAAGGTGGCCCTTGGGGACGTCCCCGCACCACTCACCCGCCTTGGGCTTGAGGAAGCCGTTGCTGGCATCGTCACAGGTGACGGGGACGGACTCGCCGTTCTCCTCCTTGTAGATGTCGAACTCCCCGGCCAGCGTGTGGATGACCACAGGCAGGTCCCTCTCCCGCACCTGGCAGTGTCGCGGCGTCACCGACCTCCCTCACAGCCAGCTGGGGACAGCAGGGTCCCCGCCAGCAACCACGGAGCTGCCAGGGCCACATGGCACCATCCCCGTTCCCACCCAAGGCTCACCAGGACGAAGTCGGTCTGGTAGGTGGAGAGCATCAGCACTGAGACGTGGTGCTCGGCCAGCGGCGCGATAACCGACCGGGCGATCTTGGTGACGCCGGTGGCCTGGGAGCCAGAAGGCGCCCGGCCATTGGAGACGACGCTGAGCACCAGCCACGTCGAGTCCGCCACCTGCATGAACTCGGAGGGTGGCAGCTCTGTGAGGGAGAGGGGAAACTGAGGCACGGTGCTGGGGCAGGGCTGTTGCAGTGGTGGGGCCGCGTCGCTGTTCCCGACCCTGCTGGCGGTGCCATCCCTGTGGCACGACCTGCACCAGGAGCAGTGAGTGGGGACAGCGGGTCCCCTGTCCCCAGCACCCGTCCTCAGCAGCCACCAGGGAGGAACCGTGGGCACGGGAGGAGGCAGACACCCAGCGGGACAGGCTCAGGGACACAGGAGGGGACTTGGCAGGGGCTGCCATGGGGCCACACTCAGCCTGGGGACAGCAATGACATCTCACACAGCGCACTGCAGGGGCTGTCTCCACTCAACGGGGTGCAACGCAGCCACCTGCAGTGCTCCGATGGCACCGTGGGGTCCCGTGGCACCGGGTGCTGGATCATGAGGAAACTCCCAGGCCCAAGGAGCCACCAGCCCAGCAGGGAGCTTGAGCCGTGCCGGGATGCTCAGCAGGGACAGGTCAGGGGCACCGGAGGAGACGCAGGACGGCCACCCCACCATGCCACCTCCCCATGCCACCCCAGCCGCGTGGCCACCCAGCTCCAATGAGCCATGTCCCTGGGGCCGAGCCCACGCTGGCCGGGGGCCAGAGTTGCCTCCCCAGAAATGCTGCTTTTGTTGGCAGGGAGTGAGCGTGCCGGCTGGTTCCTTCCTGCCCCACGCCCGCTCCCCAGGAAGGGCCGGATCGGGGCCGCGCTCTTCCTCTGGCACCCGCGCTCCTCCCGCAGCTACCCCGGTCCAGGACATGTCCCGCTCCCAACACCCCAATTCCCCGGGAGGTGCAGGGTCAGGGGGGAGCCCGACGCCCCCAAACCTCATATTCCCCCTGCCCAGGCAAGGCAGGGAGGCCTGTGGCACTGAGCTGAGGCTGCAGGACTCATCGCAGCCATGAGGGAGGCGTGAGCTGCGGGGCGAGGCCGGATCCGGAGGTCCGAAGCCCGGGGCCTTGGCGGGTGTTGGCAGCCTCCTGTTCCTGTGCAGGAAGCGCCAGAACAGCCCCTGCTCGTTCCCAGGGCCGGGGACAGGGACCGCGCTGCCGCGTCCCTGCTTAATCGCTTTTCAACACCAGCAGGAACCAGGGGCCACGGGGGAGGCTGCGACTGCACGGGGGTCCCCAAACACCACTGTCCCCGTGCCTCAGCCGACCACAGGGCTTAATCCAGCCCCCAGCCCAGAAATTAAAACGAGGCAGGGGGGTGCCCCCCCCTGTGCCCCCACAGGACGCTGGCAGCCCCCCAGCGCGGCGCCGAGCAGCGGGGCGGCCGACTTGCTGCACCATTGTTTGCCGCTTCCCGCCCGCCCCACGGGATCGAGGAGCATTTGTCCGCAGGCACCGAAAAAAAATATAAAATACAATACATGGGGGGAACGGCCCCAGCTCCTCAGGAGAGAGCCTGGCTCCCAGCAAAGGGCTGGGATGGATCCGGCCAGCGATCGCCCTGTGCTGCTGGACCGCTGACCCTTGCTCCTTGGGGCACATCCAAGGGGAGGTCTGGGTGCGGGAGGCTTGGGACAGGATCTGTCCTACCAGCACGGCCTGTCAGGGCAGGTCCGGTGGTGAGGCTGCAGAATGGCACACACAGGCTCTCGGGATGGGGACATCACGCTCTGACACCTCCCAGGGAGGGGACTAGCCCAGAAGGGCTCAAAGACCCCAGGATGCCCCGACACCGGGATGCTGGTGCCGGGCAGCATCCCCAGTACCCCCAGCAGCACCCCTGGTCCCTCAAGGCTTGGCTCAGCCACATGGGTGGGGAATTGGCCCTGTTCCACTACAGCGATGGCCAGTCCCAGCCCTCACCAGGCAGGGGGACAGCAGTGAAGCAGCCACAGAAGGACACTGGCAGCTCTGCCAGCAGCACCCTGTGCAGGCAGGGAGCCCCCAGGTGCTGCCTGCAACCCTTCCCAGGTGTCCTGGGAGGTTCGTGCCCCATGCTCAGGCTCGGCAGGCGCAGGGCTCCTCACAGGAACCTTTCCCCACCCATACCCCAGCCTCATCCAAGCATGCAGAGGCACGGCCACGTCTCTGAGGTGGTTGGTAGTGCCAAGGCAGGCAAGCTGAGAGAGTCTCTGTGGGGCAAGCCGGGGCATCCCTGACACAAGCCACGGCTTGCTGCCCATGGTGAGCTCCGAGCATCGCTGTGCTGTGCCGGGCTGGGCTGAGAATGGCCACAACTCATTGCTGCAGTGCCGGGTACCTTTAAAGCCCTCCTCGTCCAGCATGATGGTGTAGTCCTCAGGGGTCTCCGTCAGGCTGAAGAACTTGCACCTACGGGGCACAAACTGCCGCTGCCCGACCCGCGCGTGGCTCCGGGGAAGGGGGGAGCGGGGCACAGCCACCCCCCCACACAGCACCGCCGCGAGCACGGGTGGCTGGGGAGGATGAAGAGGAGGGTGAGGAAGGGGGGAAGGCCGGTACCTGCAGCGCTGGGGCAGGAAGAGCAGCTTAAGCAGCGGGTGGGTGTAGAGCCAGAGCCCCCGGCGCTCCAGGCTCAGCACCCGCACCCGGTGCTCCAAGATGTGCAGGTCCATGGCGGCCGGGGC
>MU016536.1:34028-50616 GCA_011076525.1 Nettapus auritus
CACTACCCCTGACACCCCCATCCCCTGACACCCACCCCTTAGGACACCCACCCCCCTGACACCCACTCTCACCCATCCCCCAACCCCAGTGCCACCCCCACCAGCCTCAGTCTGTCCATCCATCCATCCATCCGTCCGTCCATCCGTCATGGCGCACCTCCTGGGCCACCCCGGCTGCATGGCGAGCCTGCGGGCCGACCTGCAGGACCTGCAGGGAGCCATCGCCGACGTCGCCTCCCGGGCCGGCCCCGCACGCTTCCCCTCCTGGAAGTTCCCCGATAAGGTGTCCTGCGAGCTGGACCTGGCGGCGCTGCTGGAGCGGTACGGCTACACCGAGGGAGACCCCGAATTCAGCCAGCACGCCCATGTGGTGCTGCTCGAGCTGGTGGTAGACAGGTGAGAGGGCACGGCAGGCACGAAGCATCCCTCCGAAAGCGGCTCCTTTGGACCCCTTCTCTTCGCATGTCTCTGCTGTGGGATTTGTGCTCGAGCTCAGCCTGTCCACACCAAGTTTTAAAGCTTGAGCAGAGCTCAGAGGCACCGCAAATGCCGTTTGTGCTGCTGCTGCCCCACCGGGGAAGGGGAGCCAGGAGCCAAGGGCATGGGGGCAGGCTTGTGTAATTGCCCCCCAAACCTTAGAAAGCCTCAGGCACAGCCATGCTATGAGTCTGGGAGGCAAAAGTGCCTTTCGCAATTGGGGTGAAATAGATACAACTCCTTTTTAAAGACGATCCGTGCCCACAGAGCTGTCTCTGGATAGTTGGCCCTAACAATTTGGGTTTGATATTGGCAGCGAGTGCCCCAAAACTTTAGGGAGAGTCCCTTGGAACTGTAAGCTCCCTGGCAGTGCAGGAGGATTGAACCCCACCAAACCTTGCTCCAGGGAGTCACCAGCCCTTAGGAGGGGGTCACACGAACGCTGATATCCAGCCTCCTTTACCATACTTGGTCCTGGGGATGGGGAAGGAAGACAACTTGTTTGTCACTGCACCAGCGCTTCAGGCTCACTGCTCTGTTAACTGCCATGAGCACGTTCCCTGTTCCAAATATTCTACTGTTCCGTTTCATTTCTATGAAGGCTGCTGCTGCTGCTCCAGAGCTTCACAGGCTATGCAGAAAACCTGCTCAGCCAGCGAGCTGTGCCCCCGGCGCAGGCAGTGGGACCCTGCATGTCCGCGGGGCTGACGGTGAGGAGGTACTGGCACAGCATGCTGCGACTGGGGGCCTTCTACCAGCAGCTCCTGACCGAGGTGGGACATATGGGGGTGTGTGGGCACCTTGAGCCGAGTGCAGGGCTCACAGCAATGGCCTCAACGCCCCCACAATTTGGAAGATTCCCCCAGGCAAGCACGTGGCACGGGGCTGGGGTCGTGGTCCTTCTCTGTCTCTAATCGGTGAAACGATTTGTGGCCAAAATACTTTGCCCTGCATTTTGTTTTCCAAACGATTCCTCTCGTGGCATAGTCTCAGAGCAAAGGCAGAGCATTCACCTGCCGTAATCAGGGGACAGGGCAGCGAGGTGTGGAAGAAGGGAAAATAACAAGAACGGAAGCCAGGGAGCACATGTTGCTGCAGAGGCTTTCTGTTGTGAAACCACAGCTCCACTACACGAGCAGTGGCCGAAAAGCTACCCGGGAGCTTGAGAAATTCAGTCCCTTGGTGTCAGGGAGTGCCGGGGGCAGCCCGTGCTGTGTGTGGGGATCATTTGGCTTTTAGCCATTTGCTTTGGTTGTAACAGAGCACAGCACAAGCACTTGGTGGCTCTGTCCTCCAGCAAGCTCTGGGAGCGCCTCTTCTCCCAGGAGAAGGGCTCACTGCCCTCACAGCTTCTTGGCTGCACTGTCCGCATCCTTCGTCCCTCTGGGTTTGTCTCTCATGGATTGTTTGCAGCCAGCATGGTTTGATCTGGGCTCCATGTTTTGTTCTGTGCTCTCTCTACCAGAAAAAGGCTTGCAGGACGGATATCCCCACGCTGCAATGCACCCCCGAGGCTGGGAAAACGGAGGAGCGCTTACAGCCCTGCTTGCCAGCCGTTTCGGAGCCGAGCACATCCCCAGATGCTGCCCAGTGCAGCTCCCAGTGCCCGTGGCAGGCTGCCAGCAACGCCTCGGGCAGCATCGCGGAGAGTGGCCGCAGCATCCCCATGCGGGCAGCGGAGCCGTCCCCAGCACCCTGCGATGCCTGTGCCAGTGCCCAGGCCAGCCTGAGAGAGGTGGGCAAGGCCATCACCAGCATCTGCCAGAGCCACAACATCCCCTCGGCTCTCAGCAGGTTCCAGGAGCTGGTGGCGGAGACCACGGGGAGAAGGACGCTCTCTGCAACTGACGTGAAATACTGGGCCTCGGAGCAAAGCAAGGACCTCTCCCGCATCAGCAAACACCTCCACGCGCTGCTGGAGCTGGTCAACCCTCTGAAATCTGAGCTGGCGGCGTCGAAGAAGCAGAGGGACGAGCTGCAGAAACAGGTCGAGGACTTCGCCAGGCTGCTTCAGGCGGAGAAGGATACCCAGGCGCAGCGGAGGAAGGAGGCTGAGCAGAGCCTGGAAGTAAAGAACAAGGAGTATTTGGAGGCTGTAGCCAGGCTGGAGCGGGACAAGGATGACCTACGGAGAGGTACAGTGCTGCCCCCCACAGGCCCGTGGTTATTTGCAGAAGCAGGCAGTCCCCGGCCAAATCTCAGTCCCAGCACCATGAACGGGGCTTTTGCCACTAGTTTTGGGCGGCTCAAATGTCACCAGTGAGTGACTGTTCCCGTTAGGGTCACCGCTGAGCTTTCAGGTCTCTTCCATGGCTGACACAAGGGTAGGAGCCCTGCGGACTTACCTGGCCATGGAAATCCCACTTTTATCTGTGCCAGCAGCTCCCGGGGCTCTCCCAGCTTCTTCTGCTGCTTTCCCCTTCCCATCATCTCACTTTCCACTCTCTGTGCCCCATCTCTGCAGCATCTCACGTGCTGGTGGCTGCTCCCCACTGTGAGACAAACCCCAGCGGTGGGAGCTGGTTGTCCCCGGCCTCTCGCTGCCTCCTCGCTGCTGAAGCACAGCCTGATGCAATTACTGGGTGACGAATGCCTTGGATCTGGGGTTTGCTGCCACCTTGTTTTAGTTTCTTTGAGGAGCTGTTTAATGTTTAGCGGTCTTCTGCACTGATTTAGGAGCTGCTCTGCTGGAAGAGCAAATCTCCGCCTTAAAGGAAGCGCTGGCTGCCAAGCAGGCTGCTCTGCAGGAGCTGGGTAAGGACCCCAGGAGCTCACCCAGCTGCCACCTCTCTCCCCGAGTCTGGCTCTTATCTCACCGCGTGTTTTACACCCGTGTAACTCCCAGCTCCCCCAGATCCAGTTGGGTGTAGGCCTGGTGGGAACGGGAGGACATAGCCCCCTGCGCTGCAGTACCCAAACAGCATCCAGCGCTGGCTGAGATTTGGGGGGTTCCCTGGGACACTAAAAGGCCCCTAAAAGGCACCACCCAGGCTAGGAACAGCTCCCCTTCCTGCCCAGCTGGGCTCCATGGTGCTGTTGCCTCCCCAGAGGCGACCAAAAAAAGCTTGCTGGAGGACCTGAGGACCACGATGGTGGCCAGGAGCCGGGTGCTGGAGCTGGAGGAAGAGGTACGGCTGCTCACCGGCCAGAGGGAGAGCCTGGGCCAGGAGCTGAGCGCGGTCACCACCCAGCTGGAGAAAGAGAAGGCCAAGGTGGAGAGCATGCTGAGGCACAAAGAGGTATGGCTACTACTCTCCGGAGCTGCTCAGCTGCAGCCACAGCCCCTCATCACCGCGGTGCCGCTTCCCTGTGGCTCCAGTGCTGGTGCCGGGGCTGCAGAGAGCCGCTGCAGCCCCTGCAGGCTCGCCTCCC
Source organism: Nettapus auritus (assembly GCA_011076525.1). Lineage (NCBI taxonomy): Eukaryota > Metazoa > Chordata > Aves > Anseriformes > Anatidae > Nettapus > Nettapus auritus. The sequence goes on from MU016536.1 coordinate 37,878, forward strand.
CATGCAGTCCCTGCAGGCCAAGCAGAGCGCCCTGCTGCAGCAGCTGGACAGCCTGGACCAGGAGCGCGAGGAGCTGCAAGCCAGCCTGGGAGAGGCCGAGGAGGACAGGGCCCGGCTCACCGAGCAGCTGGAGGAGAGCCGGGAGCAGCGGGAGCAGAGCGGGCACCAGCTCCGGGCACAGCAGGTACCCAGCACGTGGTGGGGGGAGCAGCCGGCAACCCTCCTGAGAAGGTGCTCACAAAACTCATCCCCTGCCCTTGCTCTGCCGCCCAGGAGCTGCTGGACACGCTGCAGCAGGAGAAGCTGAGCCTGGAGCAGTCTATCTCCGAGCTGCGTGAGAAGGTTTCCAGGCTGGAGGAGCAGGCACAGGAGCTGAAGGAGCGGGAAAAGCTCCTGGTGTTCTTCCCCGAGCTCCACGTCCCCATTGAGACGCAGTTTGAGAGTAAGGGAGAGGGTGGCAGGCAGCAGCCTTCTGCTGCAGTGGGCTCGCACCTCCAGGGTCTCCTGGAGCTCGCAGGGATCCTGTCGGCCCTGGGCATCGGCAGACACCACCCTGCTCGAGTGGGAGGAGAGAGCGAGTGGTCCTGAGCTGTTGGGACAGGCTCTGCTGCCACCACCTGTGAGCAGGCTGCAGGCGGCGTGCTGAGCTCGGGCCCTCGCTACAAGGTGCCGTGTTTTGTTTGCAGGCACCGGCAGCATCACCGAGGACATGGAGAAGCAGCTGCAGGCCAACGACATCAGGATCGGCGTGCTGGAGCAGGAGAACGCGCGGCTCAGGGCCGTGCTGGCCAAGGTGAAGGCGGCCGCTCAGCAGGGCGTGCTGCAGGTGAGGCTGTGTCCAAGTCGGGGCTGGGAGCCGGTAGGAGAGGGGCACACGTGCCCCAGGACCACCCTGCAGACCCTGCCTGTGCCCTACAGGGACCGGTTCCCTCGCTGTACCCTTGCAGGGGGTAAAGCAGAAAAGGCTGCCTGCAGCTCTGCAGCTGCTTCCCCACAGCCTGCGCAGGGCTGAGCTGGAGAAAGCCCCCCAGCTCCTGCTTTTGGGGTGTGCCCGCCCTGGAAGGGGCAGAGCCTGGGCTCTGCGAGCCCCCGGAGGTCAGGCTGGTGGTTAACTGGTGCCAGCAGGGGAAAGCTGCGTTGCCAAGGCCGCCTGGTTTGGTTTCCAGCTCCCTTACATCAGCCCCGCTGTGGCTGTTGTGCCACCGTGTCACCACCACTGAGCTGGCGGTGGCATCCTCCCAGGGCAGAGGCGAAGATGCCCGACCACGGAGCTGAACACAGGAGGTTTCACCCCCCTTCTCTCCTCCAGCTTGTCCCACAGCCCCAGCTGTGGACTCAGCTCAGCAGCCAGCGTGGCAGGGAGGCCTCAGGGTGAGTAGGAGCCCGAAGGAAGGCGCTGGGGAGCTTCCCACTTCTTCCTCCCCTCCAACCTCTTCCGCTTCTCCCCTCTGCAGGCCTCCAAGCAGCCGAGGCAGCGGGGACGGTGCAGGGGCACGCGGTGGAGCCTCGAGCAGGGCCCGGCAGCGACCTCTGGGCACCCAGCGGCCAAAGCCACTCTCAGCAGAACCCACAGGCGAGGCCGGGCCCTGCCTCTCGCTGCCAGCCCGGGGCCTGCTGCTGGCTCCCGAGCCCCGAGGGAGTGGCAGCGCTGCCGGAGGATTGCGCCCCTTCTCCTCGCACCGCACCAGTGCCCACCGCAAATAGATGCTCGGGGGAATCGGGCAGAACTGAAGCGTTAACGAGCAGCACGCAGCTGCTCACCCTTCCCTGTAGGACCTTGTTACCTGTGGCAAACATGAAGGCACCTTCCCTTGGGAAACCTGGTCTGCTTTCCCATCGCTCCGAGCCTGAGGAGCAGCGTCACGCGGCGGTGTAGGGAGCCCGGGGAGCGGACCCGTGGCAGCTGGGAGGCGGCACCGAGGCCAACAGCTGGCTGCCGGCTGTTGCTTCACCTTGTTTTCGGCAGGAGGTCTGCCGCAACGAACCTGTTTGTGTGGTTTCCCCTGTTGTCCCTCTCCGTTGGGCAACGCTGTGGCTTTTGATAAAGCAGGAGGCAGCGGGGCCCTGGGGGCTGGGCGGGCGCATCCCTCGTTCATCTCCTGCAGCGCAGGGCCCCTGGGAAGAGCCCCTCTGTAGTGGTGGCTTTGGGGACCGGGGTGGGTCTGGTACAAGCACCGCTGGCAGCCAGGGGACTGGCCAGCACCCTGGTGAGGAGGTCTGGCAGGGGAAATGATCCCTGGCGTGCAGAGCTGGCCCCAAACAATCAGCCGAGCAGGGCCGGCGACATTCCTGGGTGCTGGAACTCGGTCGCCCACGGCCAAGCCGCTGCTGCAATCCCTGGCACTGCTCTGATCCCGGCTAACTCGCAGTCACCTGCGCCACGCCTGGGCACGGCTCGGCTCAGCTCGGGCCAGGAACCGCTCCCAAGAGGCGGCTGGGAGGCAGCCAGGCGGCTCTGAAGAGGACTTACAGGCAGAGCTGGCCTCGGGACAAGGGGAGTCGGAGCCGTGCTTAGCTCTCCAGCACAGCCGCAGCCTGGGAGAGCGCTCCCGTGGTGGTGACGAGCGGTTGGAGGGGCCAGGGACCACGCGACAGAAGACACAGCAGCCCCACAGCCTCTCCTAGCTGTGTTTAATAGCGACGGACGTGGGCAGCGCTGCGGCTGCCAGGCGGAGCTGGAGCCATGTGGGGCTCACGGCGAGTCCCCGGACACCGCAGCACAGCCCGTGTTCAGTCTCCGCAGCTAACTCGTGCCGTCCTTTCTAATAAGTTAGTATAAATACGGCGTTTCCCCCCTCCCGCCCCCCGCCACGAGCGGCAGGTCCCCGCGCAGCCCTGCCAGCTCTGTCCCTGTCCCTTGGCTGTGGCAGAGCCGTCACCCAACATGTCCCAGGTGCAGGCCTGCTCCCAGCCGTGCCCTGCCATGGCAAGGGGAAATAAAAAAAAGACTTAGAAAAATGTCCCTAGGAGCAGGGAGAGGGAGCAGCTGGGCCTGCGCTCTCCCCTTCAGGGCCTGCAGACCTCCCCCGATGTCCCCTCCCCATTTACACCCCTTGGGTGCCTTCCCCGGTGCCCATTCCCCCAGCCCCCCAGCGTGGCCATCTGGGCTATGCCCAGCCGTGCCCCCCACCCCTCTACTCACGCCAAATCCTTCCCTCTCCTAAGGGCCAGGCGCTGCCCCGTGCTGCCAGGGTGCTGCGAAGGGCACGGCCACGCTGAGCCCGTGCCAGCACCGAGCACAGCTCGCCCAGCGCCTGCCCCGGCCCCTCTCCCCCGGAGCAGCCACGGGTCCGTCCCCGGGGCACGTCTGCCGGGCTGGCTAGCTCTCTCCACAGCAGTTTCCTGGCAGGGAAAAGGATGGAGAGGCATCACGGAGGGAACCAGGGGCAAAGGACAGCCCCTGCACCGGTATGAACATGCTTCCTGGAGGGTGAACCGGGGAGCTGGACGTGCTGGGAGCCCCAGGGCCTCCCCAGCTCCGGAGCTGCACTCACCCAGGATGTTGTGCTTGCAGAGGGGGCAGGTCTGCTGCAGGAGGAGCCAGGGGTCCACGCAGTCCCGGTGAAACTCGTGGGCGCACGGCAGCACCCGCAGCCACTGCGGGGAGGGAAGCGGGTGGGAGACGTGAGCCCTGAGGGGCACAGCAACCTCCCCCTGCCACAGGCTGCCCCAGAGAGGGGGACAATCCTCCGCCACACATCCCCCTGGCGGGGACATCCCAGCCCTGGCAAGCGAAAGGAGGCTCAGCCCCATGGAACAGAGCAAAGGGGCGGCATTCGCACGGGTTGGCCCCAAACCGTCAGCGTGACTTGGCCCCACCAGTCCCGACCTGGCTCTTGCAGAACTGGTCCAGGCACACGGCGCAGCTATCTATCTCGCAGGCCCGGCTCTGCAGCGCCTTGCCGGGATGGTACCGCCGCGTCTTCAGGGCCGACAGCCGCCGCCGAATGTGCTGCTTCAGGTCCAGCTGGGGAGGCAGAGCGCAATGTGAGGCCCCGGCCACACTGCTCGGGTGCAAAGAGCAGGGAGCGGGGAGGTCCCACCTCGGCATCCCGCTCCGAATGGTCTTGCCGCGACTGCCGCTGCGCCTGCACGATCACCCCCGTGCAGAGGAGCAGAGCAATGAGCAGGATGGTGTTCCAGAGCTGCTGGAGGTACTTCTGCAGGAACAGCACGGCGAGGCACTCAGGGGGGCGAGCAGGAGGCCCCCGCTTCTATCCCAGCCTGGCTGCGGTGACGCCAGGCACGGCCGTCCTTCCCCGGCCGTGGGGAGCGAGCCTGGGGACACCCGTGGGTGCTGCTCACACACCTGGACCTGCGAGCTGTTCTCCCCAGTGCAGATGACACCCTGCCACTCCCCGTAGAGGCCCCCTCGGGAGAGGCCGCAGGTGGACCACAGGGTGAGCGTCACCCCCTGCGAAGAAGGACACCGCGTTGCCACCAGCCTGTGCCAGCATGCAGCACGGCGCAGGAGGCAGGACTGCAATGCTGAGTGATTTCCACCTGTGGTGTTGCATGCGGAGAGGGAATGAGGAACCACAGGTGGCTGCCAGGTTCTCTGCTCCCACGGAGCCAGTCCTGGGGACACCGAGGCACCAGCAGTTTCACCAGCCCGTGTGGAGCTGGCCACTAAGTCGCCCCATTGGCCAGCAAATGCTGGCTGGGCACAGCTGTGCCCCTGCCCTTGTACCTAAACAGAGGAAGAAGAAGAGGAAGAGGTGCCTACGTACCAGGTTCTCCAGCAGCACTGCCTGGTACGTGATCTTTGCTGTAGCTCTGAGACCCCTGTGAGCAAAAGGCAAGAAGAGTATCAGCCCTGTGGGCGCAGCAGGATCCAACCCCAGTACCTGGGAGCCCCCTTCCTGCAGGGCACTGGGCCGAGCTCGGGGAGGAGAGAAGCCTCCTCCGAGCCACGTGTGTGGAGATGGAGGGACGTGTAGCCCGTGCCTCAGTTTCCCCCTCTACAAAATCACAGCAGATGCCCCACCTCCTGTGCCAGGCTGAGCATGCCAGACACCCCTTCCCGGGCCCCTTCTGTCCCATCCCTCCTGGTGCTGCACACAAGTGCTGGCCGTGCCCTGCTGCCCTTCAGCAGCCGCTACACAAATCCAACTGCTTCAGGAGAGCTCTCACCGCAGCAGTGCTCCCAGCAGCCTGGTGACGTTGTCCGAGGACTGGATCACGATGATGGGCTTGGCGAGGAGCTGGGAGACGTCCAGCTGCACCAGACAGAAAAGCAACAGCTGTGAGCGGCGCAGGAGAGCATCCAGGGCACCGGTAGGGCTACCGGGGCTCTCCTACCTCTCGGATGGCGTTCTGGTTCAGCGCCAGGATGAGCAGGGCTGATGCCCCAAGCACCAGGGCTCGCTTCATCTGCGGAGACAGAGGGCACAGGGGGCTGGCACTGCCCAAGTCCCTGCCGGGGACCCCAGCAGGTGCCCCGTGAGCTGCTGAAGCCGGGTGCGCTCACCTTGCTGACCACGGCAGCGGTGAAGGACTCCTCCTTGGCTCCACGGGGCCCTTCGGCCGGCTCCTCGCCCACGGGCACCACGCCGATCCAGCTGTCCTCAGCGCCGAGCTCAGGCTCCTCATCTCCCACCTGGGGACACGCCGGGTTCAGGGCCAGGTGCCCGGGGCTCGCAGCACCCCTGAAGCACCCGGAGCACCGGGGAGGCGCAGAGGGGGGAGCGGGCAGAGAGACCCCGGTCCCTGCTGCCTCCACATCCCTGCCCGCCCCCCCTGCCCCACAGCCGCCCCCCCACCCCCCGCCCCCCCCCGGCTCCCCCCCAAAGCTCCCGGTCGCTGCCCCCCGAGCTCCCCCCGGCCCCGCTCACCAGCACCAGCCTCCCGCCGATCACCTCCTCCCGCGGCCCGCCCCGGCCGCCCAGCAGGGCCCCGCGCAGCGTGTAGGAGCCGCCGGGCCCCGCAGCCTCCCCGGCCCCGTTCCCGGCTCCCGGCCCCGCCAGCGCCACCTCGACGCGGGCGGAGGGCGCCGGCCCCGGCCCGGCCCGGCTCAGCGCCAGCAGCGGCGCCAACAGCGCGGCCCTCAGAGCCGCCATGGCTGCCCCGGGGCCCGCACAGCGCCCCTCGCGGGGCGGAGGAGCGCCGGGAGGGGATCACAGGGGATCTCACAGGGGATCACACCGGATCACAGCGTGGCTGAGGCTGGAGGCGCCTCTGGGCCCAGCCGGTCCCTCCCTGCCGCAGCCCCCCGAGCAGGGGGACCACGTCCAGGCAGCTTCTGAAGGTCTCCCAGGAGGGAGCAAGCTGTGCAGGGCTCCACTGGAGAGAACCTGGCTCTGTCCCCTCTGCAGCCTCCCTGCAGGTGGTTACAGACATTGACGGCCTCCTCCTGAACCTACTCTTCTCCAGCTCCCTCAGCCTCTCCTCGCAGCAGAGCTGCTCCAGTCCCTCCCGCACCTTGGTGGCCTTCCACCAGACTCACTCCAGTGTGCCCAGGTCCATCTCGGACCGGGGAGCCCAGCACTGGTCCCAGCACGCCAGCTGTGGCCTCCCCAGAGCTGAGCAGAGCACAAGATCACCTCTCTGGAGCTGCCGGCAACACCGTGCCCAATGCGGCCCAGGACAGCATTTGCCTGCTGTGTGGCCAGGCCTTGTTACAGGCGCACGGTCAAGTTGGTGTGCGGCAGGACTCCTGGGTCCTTTCCAGGCGCGTGGCCCCAGCCTGTCCTGGTGCTGGGCTTGCTTCTCCCCAAGTGCAGCACTCTGCTCTGCTCCTTGGTAAACCCCAGGATGTTCCTACCAGCCCATTTCTCCAGCCTGGCCAGGTCCCTCAGGGTGGTGTCCCTCTGGCGACTCAGCCACCCCCCAGGTTTTGTGTCATCCCCAGATTTCTTGAGGGTGCACTCCCCCCATCATCCAGGCCGTTAATGAAGCTGTTAAACGGAACTGGGGCCAGCACTGACCCTGGAGCATTCTGCTCGTTGATGGCCTCCATGTCACTGACCTGCAGCCCCCGAGCCCAGCTGATCAGCCTGGTTCTCTCCCCGCTCCCTGCCTGCTCGTGGGGATGGGATGGAGGTGGCACCAGGACACGGAGAGGCACTGGTACCCACAGTGGGACAGGGACTGGGATGGGGGCAGGACAGGTACCGGGACAGGGACACGTCTGGGCACCTGCACAGTGACCGGCATCGGGGCAGGACCTGGCACCATGACCAAGCGCCCCATTGCTGGCACCAGGACAGCACCAAGCATAGGGACAGGGACAAAAGCAAGGGGACTCATGGGGACACAGGGCCATCCCCTGTGTCCCCGGGACACACATGGGGTCCCCTATCCATGCACCCCCCCCCTTTGTGGTCACGCACACACATCCGGGCACATGCGTGTGCAACACGGGCGTAGCACCCCGCGCACCCACGGGTGGCCCTGCCGGTGCCGCCGTCCCCAGTCCCGCCATGGCCACGTGTGCCTGCCACGTGTGCCTGGGGGATTTGCGGCGGGGATCAGAGCAGGGTTTGCATCACAGTGGGGCTCTGATGCTGGGGACGGTGCAGGTGCAGGGGACAAGCTGGGGCAAGTCTACAGGGCCGTGCTGGAGGTGGCAGGTGTGGATTGGGGCAGGTCTGTGGGGATCGCAGCAACCCTGAGCCCATGGGACAAGGGTGGCTCCGTGGGACACCCCTAGGTGTGCAGCCCCAGGGGACACACGAACCCCCCAGCTGCCTGCCCAGTCCCTGTGCCCCCAGTGCCTCTGCCCTGTCCCTGGTCCCTGTCCCCTCTCCCCAGTGCCCTGACCCCGATCCCTTATCCATGTCCTCTTGCCCCTGTGCCTCAGCTTTGGCCCTGACCCCAGTTCCTGCCCCTGCCCCATTTCTGTTCTACCTGTGTCCCGTTTCCTTCCCTTGCCCCGTCACCCATCTGTACCCCTTCTCTGCCCCCTGCCCTATCCCCCATGCTGTCCCTGCCCCTAACTCCCTACCTCCACCCCCCGTCCCCATCCGTCCCTAGCCCCATCTCCCATCCGTACCCCACCACCACCCCTTGCCCCACGGTCTCCCTGTCCCCATCTCCGCCCCCTCCCCTAACTCCTCTCCCTGTCCCCATCTTTATCCCCGTCCCCTCTCCGCGCTGCCCTGACCCCAATCCCTTCCGTCCATCCTCCATCCCCTCGCTCCCTGTCCCCGCCTCCCCGCCCTGCCCCATCCCCTCTCCGGGCTCTGACCGTGCGGCCACCGGGGGCGGGCAGAGTCCAAGGGCTGCGGGGCCGAGCCGATCCGTGCCGTACCGGGCCGGGCCGGGCCGAGCCGTGAGAGCCGGGGGCGGCGCGGGGCGGAGCCGCTTCAACCTGCGGGCTCCGCCGGCCTCCCTTAAGAAGGCGGCGCCGTCCCCGCCGCTCCGGGCCGGCACCACCATGAGCGGCCGCGTCGGGGACCTGAGCCCGAGGCAGGCGGAGGCGCTGGCCCAGGTGAGCCCGGCCCCGGGGCGGCGGGGGGGATGCTGCGAGACCGGCCCCCGGCTCGGGTCTTGCCCCGGGACTCACCGGCACCGGGCGCACACCGGCACCGGGCACCCGCCGCCACGGGTACCGGCCGCCCGTCGCCCCAAGGAGCCATCGCCAGCGGCACCCCGCGAGGCCCAAAGCCGGGCCCTCGCCTCGCCCGGTGCACCGAGCATCCCCGCTGCCGTCCCGGAGGATGGAGCCTTGCCAATGCTCCCCGTCCCGGCGGGGAGGTGTGCCAAGAGGGGTCCCCCTCCGGGCACGTCTCGCCCACCGGACCCACGCCGCGGGTGGAGGCCGGCCGGCCGAGATGGTGGCCGTCACCCCCCTGGGGACGGCGAGGTCGCTGCCCAGAGCGGCGTTGCCTCGTCCCACCTTTATCGGCCTCTGTGGGGTTCAGTCTGATGAGAGGGCGACGTTGGAGGCTTTATCTTATCGCGTGCCGTCAAACCCAACCGAACTCCGTCCCGGCCCGCGGGCAATGACCCCGGTGGGGTACGGCCACGTCGATGCCCGGCCGGGATTTCGGGGCGGGAGGGTGTGCGACGCCCGCGCAGCGCGGCCCTGATGCAACGAGCTGCGAAACCTGTCCCCTCCCGCCTGCGGCCGTGTTGTTTTTCTCCGTGTGAAGGAGTTAATCCGAGGTTTAATTACACCTAAATTCAGGCGGGGATAATCCGGTCAGCCTTGTTACGGGCTGGTACGGCGCAGGCCAGGGGATTTGTGTCGTGCCCCGGCCAGGCGACAGGCACTGTGTGCCCCAGGCCACTGCGGTGCCCCCAGGTCCCCGCCAACCTCGGTGGTGCCACCAGTGGTGTGCGATGAGCGCCCGCTGTCCGGCTCCATCCCAAAATCTCGCTGATGGTAGAGGGGGGATGCTTAGTGCTGGGGGGCGGGGGGCAGGTCGCTGGTGCCCTTGCGCAACGGGACCGGTTTGGAGACACCCTGTGCTTGGCAGCTGGCCTGGGGACGGTCCCCTGCCAGGGACAGGAGCAGAGAATGCCCGGTCCTGCCGCCTGCCCTGTGGGACAAACTTCGAACCTGGGGGATGAGGGAGGGACGGGGCCACGTCCCCAGCCCTGCTGACTGTGCCCCTTCTTTCTCCCCACAGTTTCGGGAGAACCTCAAGGACGTGCTTCCCTCCCTGCCCTCTCAAGACGACTATTTCCTCCTGAAATGGCTCCGAGGTAAGCCCGGGGAGGGCACGGAGGGGCTGGGACATCCCATGGGGTGGCACCGAGCTGGGGATGCCGGCACGTGCAGGCTGCTCCTGGACTTTATCAAGCCAGCACCGGGGCAGAGAGCAGCGAGGGCAGCGGGTTCGGTGGGGACGTCCCCGCTGCGCCCCGTGGCGGGGCTGAGCCTCTCCGCTCTCTTGCAGCTCGCTGCTTCGACCTGCCCAAGTCGGAGGCGATGCTCCGCAAGGTGAGGGGGCCCCGGCGCTGGGGAGAGCCCTGCCGAGGGCTTGGGGTGTCCCCGTGGAGGTGGTGGGGGGACCCCGCGTGCCCTCACCCCTGCCTCGCCTTCGCAGCACGTGGAGGTCCGCAAGCGCATGGACGCCGACAACATCGTTGCTTGGGAAGCGCCCGAGGTCGGTGTCCCCAGCCCGGGAGGGGCGTCCCCAGCCTGAGGGGGGTGTCCCCAACGTGAGGTGCTCCCGCAGGTGATCAGGAAGTACATGTCGGGGGGCATGTGCGGCTACGACCGGGAGGGCAGCCCCATCTGGTACGAGATCATCGGGCCGCTGGACGCCAAGGGGCTGCTCTTCTCCGCCTCCAAGCAGGACCTGCTCAAGAACAAGTTCCGCGACTGCGAGCTGCTGCGGCACGAGTGCGAGAGGCAGAGCCAGAAGGTGGGCGCCTGCCTGGCCGTACCCCTGTCCCCACCAGCCTCTGTCCCATCCATCCCTCCTGGCCCCACCAGCCCATGTCCTCGCCATCCCTGCTGTCACCTCCATCCACATCCCCACCGACCCCACAAGACCAAACCTTGCCTATCTCTGCTGTCACAAGCCCAGGTACCCGCCAGCCCCGTAGGTCCATCCCTGCCAACCCGTGTCCCTGTCAGCCCCTTAAATCCGTGTTCTGTCCGTGTGTGTCCCCCAGCCTGTGTCCCTGTCCCAGCACCCGCACCAATGCTTCAGAGGAGGCTCTGGATGGACGGGGCCAGCCTGGTGGGGACGCAGGGACCGGCTCTGGGCTGCCCCGTCTCTGCCACCAGCTTGTCCCCAGGACGGCGGGTGGCAGTGATGAGGGACAGGTGGGAGCAGGGACTTGGCAGCGGCCGCTGCTTCCCCGTCCCTGAGCTCATCCTCCCGCCTGGCCTCTCTGTCCCCCGTCCCAGCTGGGCAAGAAGATTGAGATGGTGCTGATGGTCTACGACTGCGAGGGCTTGGGCTTGAAGCACCTCTGGAAGCCGGCGGTGGAGGCATACGGCGAGGTGAGGGGCTGCTCCCTCTGTGTCTGAGGAGCCAGGCGTGACTCGAGGTCCTGAGGGTGGATGCAAGAGCACGGGGTCCCCTCCTGTGCCCCCACTGCAAAACCCAAGCAGGTGGGGCTGCCCCATGGGGTGTTTGGACGCAGGTGTGCAGCTCTCCCCATCCCGCAGCTCCTGTCCATGTTTGAGGAGAATTACCCCGAGTCCCTGAAGCGCTTGTTCATCGTGAAGGGTGAGTCCAGCGCCGGGTGTGTGGCCGGGCACGATGCCGTGCGGCCGCCGTGACGCCCGGCTCTGCTCCCCAGCTCCCAAGATCTTCCCGGTGGCCTACAACCTGGTCAAGCACTTCCTGAGCGAGGACACCCGCAAGAAGGTCGTGGTGCTGGGATGTGAGTGGGGCTGGGGTGGCCCTCGCCCTGTCCCTGCAGCCTCAGGGGGACCCTCGCTCAGGCAGAGGTGCCTTGGCCGGGATGGGGGTCCCCATGTGTGTCTCAGCCCCCCCTGAGTGTCCCACTGTCCCCCAGCCGACTGGAAAGAGGTCCTGCAGAAGTACATCGACCCCGCACAGATCCCGGTAGAGTACGGGGGCACGCTGACAGACCCCGATGGGGACCCCAGGTGCCCCAGCAAGGTAGGAGGAGCTCCCCGCACCGTGAAGACTCAGAATGGTGGCATCCCGTGCCTATAAACGCCCCCTTCCAGATCAACTATGGGGGGGACGTGCCCCCGCAGTACTACGTGCGGGACCAGCTGACGCAGCCCTACGAGCACACGGTGGTGGTCAACCGGGGCTCGTCCCACCAGGTCGAGTACGAGATCCTCGTCCCCGGCTGTGTCCTCAGGTGAGGGAGGTCCCCGCCGCGGGGGGGACGAGGACAGACGGAGCCGAGGCGGGTGGTGGTGACCCCCCCCCCCATGGCGTCTCTCTGGCAGGTGGCAGTTCAAGTCGGAGGGGGCTGATGTGGGCTTCGGGGTGTACCTGAAGACGAAGGTCGGGGAGCGGCAGCGGGCGGGCGACATGACCGAAGTGCTCCCCACCCAGCGCTACAACGCGCACATGGTGCCCGAGGACGGCTCCCTCACCTGCTCCACCCCCGGCATCTGTGAGTGTCCCCCCCGTCCCCAACCCGGGGACCCTGTCCCCAGCGCCCTGACCCCTCTCCTCGTCCCGTCCCGCAGACGTCCTGCGCTTCGACAACACCTACAGCTACATCCACGCCAAGAAGGTGAGCTACAGCGTGGAGGTGCTGCTGCCCGACGCCGCCTCGGCCCAGCAGATCCAGCAGCTCGGCGGCGACAAGCCCGGCGAGGGGACCCTCAACCACAGCCCTTGATGCCGGCAACGCGGCCCCCGCCCCGGGGAGGACGGAGGACGGGGCCGGGGCCCCGCAGTTCAGGGATGCGGGGGCTGCGCGCGGGGCCACCGGCCCCTCTGTGCCTTACGTGGCCCCCGGGGTAGCGGGGGCTGGTGGGGTGGGGGCAGTAAAGGGATGGACACAGAGGGCTCTCGGCTGCTTTTTGTCCCTCGGCCCCGTGGCCAGGCCCTGCTGGCTGTAGGGGGAGGCCCTGCTCAGCCCCATAACTGCTCCTGGCAGTGTCCCCTGCCCTCTCGTCAGCGCCTGTTCCCCTCCTCAGCCCCATCACCAGTCCGGGCTGTGTCCCCGGACCCTGTTTCCCCTTCTCAGCCCCAGTTCCCTCATCCCGTATTGCCCCCCATCCCCTATTGCCCCCCATCGCATATTGCCCCAGTTCCCCTATTGCCCCCCCATTGCCCCAGTTTCCCTATTGCCCCCCCCAGTTCCCCCATCCCCTATTGCCCCAGTTCCCCTATTGCCCCCC
>MU016536.1:50626-66243 GCA_011076525.1 Nettapus auritus
CCCCAGTTCCCCCATCCCCTATTGCCCCAGTTCCCCTATTGCCCCCCTCCTGCCCCCCTATTGCCCCATCCCCTCTTGCCCCTCCTCCCCCGCCCCTCATCCCCACGTGACCACCGATGGTCACGTGCTGCCCGGCCCTACCTCCCCCGCCGCCATCTTGCAGCCGGGCGGAGTGGGCGGGGCCCGATGGTCATGTGGGCGGGGCCCGGTGACGCGCCCTGAGAGGGCGGGGCTGGGGGCGGGGCCTGGAGCGTGCGGCGGCGGGAGCGCGCCATGGGGGCGGCGGAGCCCGACCTCTACCGGGACACGTGGGTCCGCTACCTGGGTGAGCACCGGCACGGGCACCGGGCAAGGGCACCCGGTACCGGCACCGACACCGGGTCCCGGTACCGGACACCGGCACTAACACCGGGCACGGGCACTCGGTACCGGCACTGACACTGGCTCCCGATACCGAACACCGGACACCGGCACCAGGCGCCGATACCGGGCAGTGACACCGGCACTGACACCGGGCACCGGCTCCCTCCGGGCTCTGCGGCTCCGTCTCCCCCCCCCGGTCCACCCGCACCCGCCCCGTTCCGCAGCGCACGGGCCCCCCCCGGCGGCAGCGGCGGGGCCGGATCCTGCCCGCTGCCCCCCCCTCGTCCCTCGGTGTCCCCGCGCTGGGTGCCCCGGTGGTGGGAGCAAGGTGACCCGGGCAGGGTCCGGTCCCTGTGGGGAGAGGGAACGTGGACACACAAACACCGGAGCCGCTGCCCCCTTCACCCCCCCGGTGTCCCCCCAGGTTACGCCAACGAGGTGGGCGAGTCCTTCCGCCCCCTCGTCCCGGTGGCGGCCGTGTGGGCCAGCTACGGGGTGGCCACAGCCTACGTGACCGCCGATGCCATCGACAAGGGCAGGAAAGCGGCAGCGGTGAGTGTCCCCCCCTTGTGCCCCCAACTCGTCCCCTTGTGCCCCCCCACCTGACACCCTGCTCTCCCCCCCCAGGCCCACGCTCACGACCCCAGCAAGGCGACACGGGTGGGGGTGGCGGTGGCCGACACCTTCGTGTGGCAGAGCCTGGCCTCGGTGGCCATCCCCGGCTTCACCATCAACCGCCTGTGCGCCGCCTCCCTGGCCCTGCTGGGCTCCCTCACGCGCTGGCCTCTGCCCATCCGAAAGTGGGCCACCACCGCCCTGGGGCTGGCCGCCATCCCCGTCATCATCACACCCATCGACCGGTGAGGCATGGGGATGGTGTGTCTTGGGGACATACTGGGACAGCCTCATGTGGTCCCCCAAGTCCCTGGGGGGTGGCACAGGGGGACCTGGGGGACTCAGCATCGGCCCCCTGAGCTCGCTGGGGGCTGGTGGGGATGGGGGGCTGCTGGGGATTTGTGGGGTGAGGTCCCGCTGGTGGCACCAGGGACAGCTGAACCTCCCATGGGGCCAGATTAGCAATGCCACATGTGGTGACAAGGGGCAACCCTGCTATCCCACCGCAGGACTGTAGATTTCCTGATGGACTCCAGCCTCCGCAAACTCTACAGCACCGAGGGAGAGCCTCCGTCCTCACCCTGAGCCCCATCCCCACACAGGGACTCCGCCAGCAGAGCCAGGCAAGGAAACTGAGGCACGCTGCTGGTTCTGGGGTGCTGCACCTCCTTCACTGTGAACCCACACTCAGGTTGTGGCCATGGGGTGGAAGCATCCACTCTGTGCCTGGTCCTAATAAATCATTTCAGATGTCACCTGCTGCAAGTGGTGTTTGGGTATTGGCAAGGGACACACAGCGGGTCCACACTGGGGACATCAGTTCAGGCACCTGGGTTCTGCCCCCCTGCTGAGCGCTCAGCACCCCTGAGAAGCTTCTTCCTGGGGGTGGGGGGTCCCTGCACCCCCACACAGGATATGGCCCTTTGCAGAGCCCTCAGGCCCCACCTCACGGGGAAAGGAGGCTCCTGACACCGGGGACAAGGCAGGGGGAAGAGTGGCCCCACAGCATGGGGGAGCTATGGTCAGGGCTTACCCCCAGATGATGGGGTTCCACCCAAAAGACAGTCCCAAGCCCCCTAAGACCCAGCCCTCCCTTGTCCCCAGCCCTGCAGGAGCACCTGGGCACTGCCAGCAGCAGCTGCCACCCTGGCCAGCACCTCCCGTGCTGCCTCCCAGGACCCAAGTCCCCCTGGGCAGGTAGATCCCAGCACCAGGAGCATGCAGCACAGACCAGGGACACACCACCATGCTGTTCTGCCTGGAGGCCACCTCTCCCTGCAGCACACCACCAGGAGGAGCAGGTGTAGAGAAGTGACTTTTATTGCCGAGGAACCAACTCACACCAAGCTGTGCTCCAGGCTGCGGTACTCCGAACCGGGCTCCCCCTGTTTCTCCAGCTCCCTGGGGACGAGGGCCCCCACGACAGCCTGCAGTTCAGCCTGGAAGGGACACTGCCGCCTCGGCCGCCGGCGTCTCCGCTGTCCCCTGCGCAGGCGCCACACAGCCAAGCCCAGGGCCAGCACGCTCCCCACGAGGGCAGCCGCCACGACAGCAGTGCCCAGCAGGGCCAGCCCGGCCAGCAGCAGCTTCTTCACCGTGCGGCACGGCGCTGGGGGGACAACAGGGTCAGGGCTGGCTTGGGCACAGAGGGCAGAGAAGAGCCTCCAGGGCTTCCTGGTGTCCCCATTTCCCCCAGGTGGGGGAACATTGGGCACCAGATGGTTGGGTCGGTTTGGGGCCACGGGGAGAAGTTCGGGGTTGGCTGCTCACCTTCATACCACGGCATCAGATCCTGCACCAGAAGTGGGCCAACTGTCTCCAGGTGGAACATCCCCTCTCCTGGGAACTCTGTGGGTGGACACGGCCCATGCAGCTCCCCTCTGGTCCCAGGACACCCCCAAAGCCACCGAGCAGCCATAGGCCCCCAGGGCAGGTGCCTACCTGGCTGCTGTCCAAGTGGGGTGTCACCAGGGGGACACCCAGTGTCACAGCAGTCACACAGGGCGCTCTGGGAAGGGTCCTCTGCATTGTGCCACCTGGGAGGGAAGGACAGAGCTGGGGGTCCTTGGGTCCCCAGCGCCCACCCAAGACCCACGTGGTGTCATGTTGTCTGTCCCTTTGGGTCTTGGCCACCCCAGAGAGGTCTTTCTCAGCTCATGTACAACCAGGGGAACATGTGGGGTGGAAGGGGTGGCATCCAGACCACCATGGGGTGGCTTGGTGCAATGGATGTGTCCCCTGGCCCCAAAAGGGCACCAGTGGCTTCTGCTCCCAAAGCACCCATGGGTGCTCTGGTCCATATCCAGCTCCTTGGTGCCAGCAAGGAACCCACACCAATGCAGAGCTCACCTGGCTGTGGCTTCACTGTAGAAGCAGGACATCAGGCTGTGCCTCCGGGCACCCCACACCGTCAGCAGGCAGTGCACATAGACCTGCTGGGACACCAGCCATCCTCACTGCCACCTCCGGGCAGCCCACCCTTCCTGGGGGCCTTCCCCTCCCTCCCACCTCCGCATCCTCCCCACAGCTTCAGGGCTCCCCACCTGGGGGCAGGGGAGGGCAGCAGGAATGCCCACAGAGGGACAATGCCTTGGGGACACCCAGGTCACCCCAAGGACGTGGCCCACCACCAGGAAGCCTGCTCCACCCCAACCTCACCTCCTCCTCAGGTTCAACCTCCAGCACAGGGGGCAGGATGGAGAGCTGGAGGACAGACGCCCCTCTCTGGTGCTGGACAGACACACTCCCCAGACTTGGGCCGTGCAGACACCTGGGGAGACCCAGAAACAAGTCAGGGACATTTCCAGGCTGACCCCAGGACCTCCCACCCCACCAAGAGGTCTGGCAGGACCAGGCCGACAGCAGCACCGACCCCTGGCTGTTCACCACCACATAGGCTCTCCTGGAGTGGCCCGGCCACCCTGAGCTTGTCCCGTAGCACTGGTCCACGTAGATCCTGGGGGAGACACCGGGCCCGAAGTCCACCCTGGCCTCCAGGTGGATGACAGAACCAGAGCTGAGCACCAGCGGCTCCTTCATGGCACCAGGATCCCCTGAAGGAGAAAGGAGGGTGGGCTCAGCACAACATCCCCAATCCTGTCCCACCACAGATGGGGACATTGGACACATCCCAGGCCCATAGGGGGTCTCTGCCCCCACTGCTGCAAGGCAGGAACCTGCCTGCAGCCCCCTGATTTTGGAGCCCACCACATGGGAGAGCCCAGCCCCTGCTACTGGCTGTCACCCTGGCCTGGCTCCCCTGCTGCTCTCCAGGCCTGCAGCACCTTCCTAGTTCCCCCCTCCAGAGCTGAAAAGGGCCACACCACCCATCAGACTGACAAGAACCCCAAAACCTGACCATGGAGCCAAGCATGGGCTGGGGAACATCTCAAAGTGCCACCATTTAAAGCCCCATAACCCTCTATGAGCCTGGGCAATGGTGGGTCCCAGGGTAGATGGCCACCCTCTCCTGGTAGGTCTTCGTAATAAGCCCCAGGTTGGAGGGGCAAGACCCCAGGATGGACCCTAACACAAGACCCAGAGCACTCACCGTGCAGGAGCCTCAAGGTGAAGTTCATGCTGGGCTCCTCTGGGCGGGGGTGAACATGAGTCCCACCAGGCACGGTGGCAGCAGCAGGTGTTGAGTCCACAGCCTGTGTCCCCACACCCGAGGACATTGCTGGGGCCACTGCCACATGGCCAGAAAATATGGGAGCAGCTGGGGCCGTGGGGGTCCCTGCGGGAAGGAAGGGGATTAGCTGGTGGGGCTGAGCACAGAGCAACTGGAGCAGCATGCCTGAGGCACAGCGAGGACACCCAGGTCCTCAGGTGTCCCCAGAGCTCATGGAGAGGAGGTGGCCACAGCACAAACTGAAGAACACCCAGGAGCATGTTTGCACACATCAGGGGGCTGCCCCAGCATGGGAACAGACCCTAATGGACCTGCAGGGAAAGAGAACTCCCAGACCACAGGGTCACCTCCACCAGCAGGACCAGGACCAGCACGAGCACCAGCAGGTCCAGGAGGGCATCAGGAACCAGCACAAGGCAATACCATGGGGCACCCACCCCCCACAACGTGAGTGCCACCACCCACCTCCCCCAGCATGAGCACCCAGAGGTCCCCAGCCCCACTCACCTGCCACCCCCAGCACAGCCCCACAAACCAGCACCCACCAGCACAGTCCCATCCTCAGAGAGCAACAGCTCAGCCCCAGCCCTGGGGGGGCATTTAATAGCAGGTGAGTGCAAATGGGCCCCACCTGGCGCTGATTTTTTTTTTTTTCTTCTTTTTTTTTGTTTTTTTGTTTTTATGATCTCTGCAGTAAAACCTTGCTGTAAGCCACAGGAGATCAGGGAGAGCCAAGCCTCTGCTGTTGGATGCACATCTGCTGGGGCTTCAGAGGGGATTTTGGGCCCTGGGAAGGGATGTTTCTCCACAAACACAAACTTTTGTGGTCACAGGGAACCATGGTGGCTTTACCCTGCAGTTGTCCCGACCCAGGAATGTCCCAGGAGCAGCCAGCATCCCCACCTGTAGGCTTGTTCCTGTACACTGTCCTGGTCCCATCGCAAGGTCCTGCACCCACACACGGTCCTGGTCCCATCACTCAGTCCTGGTCCCATTGCACAGTCCCAGTCCCACCACGGTCCTTATCCCACCATGTACTTGTGGTCCTGCGCACGGCTTGGTGCCATCACTTTGTCCTGGCCCTAGCGGCACCACACGGTCTGGTCCCACACTCCGACTTAGTCCTGTGGATGTTCGTGGTCCCACTGGACAATGAAGGTCCTACCATATGGTCCTGGTCCCACCATAGCCCCTGCCTGAAAGAGCAGGAAGTCCTTCCTGCTTCTCCAGATGTTTGCTTCAGCCCTTCGTCACTGGAGGGCACCAGTGGCTGGGATGAGCACAGCTGATGCCGGGCTTTGGTGACACACAGCGCTGGGCAGGCTGGTGGCCATCGTCCCTGTCCCCATGTCTCTTGCTGGATGCCACCCCTGACCTACGGGCAAGGAGGTTCCAACCCTGCCAGCCACCTCAGAGAGTGTGAGCCCGGGCACCTGGAGGAGGCCACGGAGGTCCACGGGGAGCCTCCTTGCAGCCTCTAAATGTCTGCTCCCTTTCACCCCGAAGGGCATCTTTGGGACTTCCCCCTTCAGTGACATCCTGGTGCCACCATCCCCAGGACCAGCAGAGCATCCCACTGCACACACAGAGCGGGGTCAGCCCAGGGGGCTCCTGTCCCCTTGTCCCCATCCCCTTCCCCCGGAGAAGAACGAGACCGATGGAGACCAGCTGGACCATTGGTGTATTAAAAACTGCCAAATATACAATACGATTTTCTTACAAAAGTAGAATTGCTTTCTTTTTTTTTTTTTTTATTGCTTGCATTTACAACCAGAGCAGAACATGAACCACACGGGGGAGTGGCAGGGCTGGGCTCCCTGCTGCTGCCCCGGGGCAGGTGACAACCTCCTGTCACCCCTGCAGCCACCATGGAGTGCCACCTCGGTGCCCGGCCTGGGCCACTCTCAGCTTTACCCGTGCCATTGTCATCCAGCCCGGCCAGGACACCCGAGGGCTCCCCGTGATGTGGCTGCTCCCATCAGGGGGGTGTCCCTGCCACCCGGGTGCCGCCAGCTCTGCCCCAGCCCATCCCCACACCGTGCCCCATCTCCTGTTGCGTTGTCCCCATGTCCCACTTGCACCCAGGGCTGGCACCGCCGGGACCCTGCTCCACTCCCGCTCCCCACACCAGTTCTCACCAGACCCCGTGGTCCTCCCGGGATGTCCCCGGTGGGGACTGGCACCACAGGGCCCTCTAACTGGGACAACAGGGGGCTGGGGGGGACCCGCTGCCATGGGGTCCTGCATGGACATGCTGGGGACCGCCGCTGGCACAGGCTGGGGCTTTGGGCTGTTTTTTTTTTGCTCTGCAAATTCACGTGTGGATGATGCTTAGAAACCTGCTGGGGCTTCCGGGGTCTAGGCTGATGGTGTGACAGGCACCAACAGCCACAGGTGCGCTGAGGATGTCTGGCACTCAATGCACCCACGGGCTGGGGGAGCCCCAGCAGCGTGGTGGGTTGGGACAGGGAGCCCCAGAAACTGGGATGGAGGGAAAGGGGATGGTGAAAGCAGCCCCCGCTGGGAGTGATGCAGGGCGAGCTCCAGAACAACTGCGCACACCTGGCCGCACGGGTCCCACCACTGCCCGACCCACAGCGCACCTCTGGTGGTGCAGTGGTGGATGTCTATTGCTGTGACAAGGGCACGGCGGGGACCTGTCCTTCCCATACTGCCTCCAGCATTTCCACGTGGAAGGAAGAAGTGGATCCTGTGGGGAAAGACCCCAAACCCCCAGTCCTTGAAGCCCTTGCCGCTGGCAGCAGTGGCCTCTGAGCTGGGTCCCCACGTCCCCTCCGTCACTCTTGGGTGCCCAGGGTTGGGAGCACCTATGGGAGCCACCATTTGGTTCTGCTCATGCCCAACCCGAAGACAGGTGACGGAAGGAAAACGCGAGCACCTGGCTCTCCCACAAGGTGCCCACCTTCTCCTACCACTTGAGAAAGTCCCGCACCCAGCTCCACAGCTTGGTGATCCACAGGTTGACCCCGAGGTCCGTCAGGTACTGGATCTCGGGCGTCAGCATCTTGCGGCACAGCTTCTGGTGCTTCTTGTTGATCTTCTTCTTCAAGTTGTAGCCCAGGATGGATTTCTCCCCGAGTGGCTGCCACGGCTGCATGGAGGACTCCTGGATGGCGCTGGCATCCACAGCGTGCCCCCCATCGATGCAGATGCTCTTCATCTTCTCATTCTCCTGCTGCAGCTCGGCCACATCCTTGGCCATCCGCTCCCTCCCGTAGGCCTCCACCTTCCGCCAGAAGGTGGCATTAAAATAACGGTACAGTTTGGCGTCGATGAGGTTCCAAGAAGTCGCCTTCTCGTAGAGCTCAGGTGTCAGCCGGGAGATGGTGGAGCCCTTGCGAGCATTGAGCTTGAAGTAGAGGATGTCCTCCAGCTGCCAGCACAGCAGGTCCTTCAGCAGCACCAGGGACTCGTCGAAATACTCCAGCAGCATGACCAGGTGGAAGCGCTGATCTATCTCCCGGATGTGCTGTTCCACCAGCGGGCTGTCGGCGTTCATGTTGTTGTCATAGCCCAAGTCAAAGAAGAGGAGGTTTTGGAGGTAGTGCGCGTTGAACCCGTTGGGGTCGTAGTAATGCCAGGGGTCCCGCAGGAACTCAGCCAGCTTGTCCTCCCCCGGCAGCTTCCAGGTGAGGGGGATGACGCGCCCGAAGTAGTGGAAAGAGGACTCGAAGAGGTAGGCAGGGTCCCGCAGCACCGTCACGAAGGTGGTGTCCGCCGGCAGGAGCTTGCGCACCTCCTCGTAGTGGAAGCGCATGTGGTTGCAGATGATGTTGAAGCACATGCCCGGCTGGTAGTGCTGCACCTGGCTCCGCTCGAAGTAGGAGGGGTAGTAGAAGTCGTTGCGGCCGTTGGGGAAGGCGAATTTGAGGCGGTGCTTCTCTCCGAAGCGGAAGAGGATGTTGAGGATGGTGCTGCTGGCCGTCTTGTGCGTCTTCATGAACATGATGTTCAGCTTGGGCCGGCAGCCTCCTCCAGAAGGGCTGCGTGTGCCGTTGGCCACCGCCCGCCCCTTGGCTTGGGCTGGGGAGGAGGAGCAGGAGTAGGGGATGGGGATCCTGGTGGGGAGGAGAGACAGGACACCTTGGTGAGGTGAGCAGAGAGGGAAAGGAGCGCGTGGTATCACTATACAGGCTGAGGGCTGTCAGAGGAGCAAGCGTAACAAACAATCCCTGTGCTATCTGAGACGCCCGAAGCTGGTAACAGATGCTCCAGTGCTGAGTGACATTGGACAACCCCAGGGAAGATGCAGCTCTGCTCCTTGTTAACGCCACGGTATGGCGATGTGGAACAACAGGAGACAGAAAGCAACCGACAAAACATCCACACGTGGAGCTATTTTATAAATGCACAGATTAATGTTCCCCACGGTCACGCCGCTCCCACACCCGGGAAAAGAGAGTTGAGTTGAGCCCAGCTCTGGGCTGGGTTTGGTGAGGACAGGTACCAAGGAGCACTGAACCCACCCGTTCCCAGATTTCTGGGAGACAGCACAGGCACAGCAGCGCTCTCGTCTCTCTCTTGAAGGACAAACCCCACATAAAGGGCATCCGGGCAGCCAGTTCCTTGAGCTCAGCCACACACAGCTGCCTGGGGAAGGTCCCCATGGGGAGGACACAGACGGATGGGAAGGGGCAGGAGGTCCCCGTGCCCTCCTTGTCACCGGGGCCATGCTCCCACCGCAGCAGTTTTGCAGCGGGTCCATCTCCCCTTGCCCCAAGGTGAGCATCCCCAGCCTACCCGGCAGCTTCCCTGTCACAGGGATGGGGCCAGGTGTGTCACTTGAGGACGGTGACATCTCAGAGCAAGGCCACCAGAGCCTGTAAAGCCCCAGGAGACACAGGCATCCCTGTAATACTCACTCTGTCATGCTGACTTGCAGCGGAGGCACAGCGTAGGAGTAGAGCAGCAGCATGAAGCTGGTCAGGAGGGTCCCCAGGATGAGTCCCTTGCACATGGACCTCCAGGGCTTCCCATGGTGCTGCAGCATCGTGGTCACCTGCGAGGGGCAGAGGGGACAGCTGTCAGCAACGCGGGTGGTGAAGGACAGGGAGAGTGCGGAGCAAAGACCGTGTGAGACAAATTTTGAGCAAATAAGGCCCAGGGAGCACTGCAGGGGGATTTTAGGTGACGAGGGAGGGGACGATCGGTGCCAGGCATGTCCTGGGCCGTGAGGGAGTCACGGCCAGGGTGCGGCAGCTCTGCCCACACTGCGTCACTCTTGCCCATGCTGCAAAAACCGAAAAGCAATTTTCATGCAAAAAGCCCAACTTGAGGAGCTGGGGCGGCAGAAGGGGCGTCTCCTCCACCCACACCCAGCAGCCGCCCGGCGACGGGGCACCGCGGCACCGAGGAGCAGCGGCACCGCTGGAGCTCCCACCGGGCGCGGATCCGTCCCACGCCACCCGCCCCGCACAGCCCCACCAGCAGCGGGCGGCTCTGCGTGAGCACACACACGTGCACAAATGCACACACGTGCACGAAGGAGGGCACGTGCACACACACAGGTGTACACGTCAATCCAGGGGCACCCCCACACACCCCCTGTGAACGCTCATGCACGCCGACGTGAAGACAAGGACACGCACACAGCTGTGCACACGCACAGACACGCACATACAGGTGGGGGCTCACACATCAATGCACACTCGTACGTGCACACACAGGGACACAGACCCCTGTGCATTTCATGCGTGCGCACGCACACAGGGGCACACACCTCCACACGTTACGCATGCACACGCAAGGACACGGACAAACAGCTATGCGCGTTCACGCACTTGCACACACAAGGACACAGCCGTACGTGCACACAGAAACCCACACATCCATACAGACAAGGACGCAGGCATCCGCACGCTTATGCCTGCAGACACACAGATGAGGACACACACACACACACGTGCACACACACACACACGCACGTACCCCCGCGAGTCCCTGCAGCACCTGCACCGCCGCCGCACCGCGCACCGCGTCCGCTCACCGAGCCGGGAGCTGCCCCAGCGCCGCATTGCAGCAGGGCTGTCCTCCCGGCAGGACACACGGACGTGCCCCAGCGGGGACCGGCGGACGAGCTGCCCTACCTCCCGGCACCCTTTTGGCCGCCGGCCATCCTTCGCACCCTTCAGCCGCCCTGCGGTGACGTGCACGGCGCGAACACCCCGCGGCCCTTTTGCGTCTCCCGCAGCCTGGCGTGTGCAGCCGGTAGCACCGACCTCCCTGGGATTTCGCAGAGGAAAACCATGAGGAAACGCTACCGGGCCCCCGCAGGCGTCTCGCTCCGCCGTGCACGAAGCCTTCCCGCGGTGCTGGCCTCCGTCCTCCGCCTGCATCTCTCCTGCCCCGGCCTGGTGGAGGGCAGCGAGCCACGCTGCAGCTGAGATTTCCATCTCGATGAATAATGGATGGAAAGTGTAACCGGACGCTGGGCACGGCTCGCCCTCACCGACCCCAGCCGAGCTCAGCCTCCGCTCTGCGGGCTTTCCGAGCAGCAGAAATGACGGCGAGAGCGTGGCTGAGCTGCCCCCAGCATCTCTGTGGCTGCCAGCGCCCGGCCCCGCTGGCAGGGATGCCGAGGGGATGCCGAGCTCCACCCGGGCTGGCTCCGGCGGGGTGTTTCTTGCAAACAGTTCCCAGCCCAGTTACTGTATTGACTTTGCCTTAAGTGAGTGGCTTAATTATTAATAGCTCAGCAGGAGAAATACCAAGGTGGAAGCTTTGTCCTGGGGCTCCCATCGGAGCAGGGCAGCCGCTGGCGCCGGCCGGAGCCCAGCCACTTGAAAGCCCCAGCCGGAGCCAGTGGTCACGGCCACAGCGCGAGGACACGGCCACACCGGCCACGTCCCCCCGGCCACAGCCACATCCCCACGTCCACGCCACGTCCCTGCATCCCCCCAGGTCCAACGCTCCCCCATGGCAGCCCTCTCCTGCGTTTTCCCTTACAGGGACCAACCCCTCGGCAGCCCCGATTTAAGGAACCACACACGGGGCACCACTGCCGGCCCCTCCAGCCCCCGGCAGCTCTGGCTCAGGCTCTCTTCATCCCGTGCCAGTGCCCGCTGTGGGCATGCTGCTCCGTGTGTGCTCACCCCATCCCCCTCGCCCCGGCATCTTGTCCTGTGGGTGCTGGTGCCCACGTGCCCTTTGCATCCCGAAATCCTGTGCCGGCCCCCGCGGCCCTCCCAGCCCCCACCAGCCCCCATCACCTCTTTCTTTGCTTCAGCTGCTCCCTGCTGACCGTCCCTCTCCTCTCCTCGGCTTGCTGGGGCGTGGGGCGTGGGGGACGATGCTGCTCCGACATGGAACAGGCTCTCCCAAAGCAGCCCCCAGCCGCTGCCCCCTCCCTAAGCCATCCCCCAAACTGCGGCCCCAGCGCACCCGCCTCGGCGGGGAGGGCGAAGCAAAATCGGAACAATCTCCTTTCCCAGGGCTGCCGGCTCGAGGCGTGGAGCGAGGCGCTGCTGGGGCTCCCGCTGCCACCCGAGCGGCCGCGAGGCTCCGTCTCTCCACCCACCGACGAAGCACAGAGGGCTCATTCACCCCGCTGCCTCCCCGCGCGCACAACAACGGGGCTGTTTGTCTCCATCTGCGCCGCTGCCATCAACGGGGACATTGTGGCCCAGCGCCCCGGCTCGCTGCAGCCAGAGCCGGCTCTGCCCCGGCCCAGCCTGGCGCTGCCACCCGGCACCCCCGGCTGCTGGTGGGTGCTGCCGGCTGAGCGCGGCCGGGGGGCTCTGGGGTGCTTGGGGTTCTGGGAGGAACTGGAGCTCCTTGCCCTGTAAGCGCTGAGGGGAAGTTGAACGTAGCCAGCTGAACTTGCTCAGCGCCTCCCGCTGTTTTATGGACCCCAGGATGCAAGGACGGTGGCCATCCCTTCTCGGGGATGTCCTCTCCCTGCCGTTGCCTTGTGGGATGAGCTTTTCCCTATGGGGAGCAGCTTCAGGTTATTTTTTTTCTCTCTCTGCTGGAGCTGCCTGCATGAGGAGCCCCACGCTCCATCCTCCCCTTCCCCTTGCTGCCCGGTGTATCTCAATAGCTTTTATGGCCATACGACATCAGTGCCTGTGCTCCCCACCCTTCAGCACATCACCGCTGCTGCTCACCCATGAGAAAGAGGAGGTGGGTGCTGGGCTGGGCACCCAGGAGGGCACCCCAAGGACTCCAAGGGGAACAGGGGTCTCTCTCACTCGCTGCGACGCGAGGGTATTGTTTGATGGGAACCAGCTTTGCTTTGCCACCAGCACCCGTGGGACTGCGTGCCCCATGGCTCCTTTGTTCCACGGCAGCAGCAGCAGACCCTCAGGGAAGCCAGTGAGCGCCGTTTCCTTCCCACATCACCCCACCACTGGCCACAGAAGGGGCCATTGTGTGCCGGATGCAGCCCTGGCTCCTTCCCACCACCCTAGCAACAGCTCTTCTGTAACTGTGGGGCACCATCCCCAGGCATGCCCGCTGCCAGGCCCAGCACCCGTCCCTGTTGGATGTGTTTGGGTCTCCCAGCAAGGGAGGACAGACAGCAGGACGAAGCAAAGATGTTGCCCCATTGTAGCCACCTCAATGTACCCAGGAAAAAGAAAAACTAGAATGGTCTCCATCGTAACAGGAAGAGGGACCAAGAACTGTCCTCTTGCTCCCAGGTACGACAGAGGCACTGGCTGTGAGGCTGGCAGGTCCTTGCTCTCTTGGGACACTGCTGACTCCAACGGGGCAGCTCATGGTGTCCCCATTGTCACAGGATGAGAAAACCTGTGTAGGCAACCTGAGCATGCTCAAAATGAAAGCCTGAACCTATGTCAGTCATCCCAGGCTCTCCATAGACAGAGGACAGCAACTGGCACATCCACAGATGGCTTGGGATGGCACAGCTTTCACCACGGCTGGGGACAGGGTGTCCCTGCAAAAAAACCTCTTGAGAGGGCAGAGCCTTCTCCAGGGCAAAAGAATGTGCCCTGGGGAGGCAGAGGACGCTGCACTCCCTGCCCAGATGGGGACAGGACCAGGCCTCCCCTGCCACAAGCTGGTTACGGGGAGAGAGCAGCCCAGGGCAGCTCCTCTGAATTCCCCCTGGCCGCTCCATGCAGCAGAACGTCCTGCAGGGACTGTGGGGGCCGTGCCAGGTTGGTGGCACCACCGAGCTCTCCGCTGACGCATTCCCCGCTGCGCCCAGCCCTGGCTGGATGTGTGCCAGTGATTTATCGCCCATCTCTTCACCTGTCCCTGAGGCACATCTGTCACAGAGAATAGTCTGCGTGAAGCAAGCACGACACTGGATTAAGTCACACACCTGGCTCTGGCTGAATTGCCTTCCATCCTCATCCCTGATGTCCCCCAGCATGGACATGCCCCAGCTGCACTGTGCCAGCACCACTGTCTGGGCTGGGACTCAGCCAGGGCAAGGAGCCCTGTTCCTTGCAAGCTCCCAGCCCTTCTCTGAAGCTCTCTGATCTCCAGCCTAGCACCCTTCGACCTGCCAGCTTTTCATTTTTCGGAAGGCAGGAGGGTGCTTTGCAGTGGTTCCAGTCAGAAGAGGACCACAGCACCCAGCAGCTGCAGCCAGGACATGGCAGCTTGGCCCCAGCAGTGGTGCCCAGTCCTACCAGCAAAGGGAAGCTTGTGGCCTTGGGATGTGACTGAAATGAACCCTGTGTGTGACAGCCAGTTCTTACACCCCAGGCAACCCCAAGATGGTTAACCCCAAATCCCAAGAGCCAAACTCAAAGCACAAGACTGTGGCAGAAGCCTCCTGAGAAACACCTCCATGATTTGAATGGGTGAGATTTCTCTTCTAAGAATTTCACCAAGTCTATCCCAAACCAAAAACCTCCTGCTAGTGACACTTGAGTGGGAAGGGCACCCATGGGTGCCGACTTGCCTTGCCAAGGACTGCAGCTCCAGGAGGGCTTTACCCCCAGCATGGGGTGCTCTTGTCCCCGTCACCCACCCAGGAGAAACTCCTGGGGCAGCACTCACCCGAGTGGGGAGCAAGAGGGGTTTCCAGCTGAATGCAGACACTGTGCCAATGTCACCTACCAGGGGTCACGTTGCACGAGCAGGGAACACTCGTCCTGTCATGGGGAGCGTCAGGCCGCAACTCCTTTGGACACCAGTTACTCAAGCTTGGTGGAATGTGCCCTTATGGCCCCATTTGTGAGAGCTGTGGGGAAATTCTAGTGTTATGGGGAGTTATGGAGGGGGAAATGGAGGCTTGATATGGGGATGCAAATGGCAGAACAGTAGCAGGTCTCTGCCACGTCCCAGCATGCCATGGCTTTCATATTTGCCACACCTGAAACCCCACTGCTGCCCCGGAGCAAGGATCTTCCACAGCAGGGCCAGGTGTTTGTGTTCCCACAAAAGTCCCATGAGCTGACACAGTTTTCATGCCCACTGAGTCACATTCCCCTAAAACCTCCTAAACCCTCACAGCTACACATTCAAACCTCCAAACTAAACCAAAAAAAGAGTAAAAAAAAAAAGAAAACACATACCTTACAGGAAAACAAGCTCCTCCTCCCCCTCTCCCCAGGCTGCTGGTGACTGCACCACAGCAGTGGCCGTCTCCTAACCACCTCCCGCCCCGAGATGTGACACGAGGCCGGGGGCTGCTCCCCATGAAGCTGGCTGCACGCACCAGAGCCGGCACCAAGGGGTGGTCTCGGCCTGAGGGGCCCCCTCGTGCAGCAGCCATGTTAGGCTTCGCGCTAAGCACAGGCCTCAGGGAGGAAAGGCAGGGGGTGGTTGTGTTTGTGGAAAAAAAACGTTGGGATGTGGGTTTAGAAGAGAGGTGGAGATGTGCAGAGGAGCGAGGCTAACACAGATGTTGTTGATGCTGTCGATCCTCTCCCAAGACGAAGAGACAAGGATTTGGTGGATGGACCACTCGTTGCTGATCTCCACCAGGACATTGACCCATTGACCACAACTCTTTGAGTGTGACCATCCAGCCGATTCCTTTCCCACCGAGTGGTCCATCCACCAAATCCTT
>CM021780.1:0-14237 GCA_011076525.1 Nettapus auritus
AGGTCTGCTGCCCCCCCGGTTTATGGCTGCCCCCCAGCATTTCATGCAGCCCCCCCCCCCAAAGCGGGGGTGCCCCATACCGAGCGCCGAGGCCCCCATCAGCGCCGCCACCACCGCGCAGCGCCCGCGCTCGGGGCGCAGCGACTCCAGGAGGCGGCGGCCGGCGCCCATCGTCCCCGGTCAGTGCCCGCGACCCCCCCGGCCCCCTCCCCGGTCCCGTCCCCGTTTCTCGGAAAATGAAACCCAGCGCGGGGACGGGACGGGAGCCGGCGCCGCCTGCCATTGGCTGAGGCCGGCGGTGCGTCATCGGTCGTCAGGCAGATCTGGCCGGAGGAGTTTGCAGCGCGGAGAGGAGGAGCGGGGCGGGGGGGCGTGGCGAGGGGCGGAGGGGCGTGGCAATGGGGGAAGGGGGCGTGGCGAGGGCGGAGGGGGAGAGGCGATTGGAGGAGGGGGCGTGGCGAAGCGGGAATGGGGCGGGGCCGGGGGAGAAGGGCTGTAGGGCTGTGAAAACGAAAGTGAAAGTGGCTGCCGGAGGGTGGCAGCAGCCGCCGGGGCCGGGTGGGTTTGGGGACCCCCGGGGGGGGGCAGAGTGGGCTGGGGGGCTCAAGGGGGGCGGCTGGACTCGGCCGGGCCGAGCCGAGCGGCACCGGGGAGCACGGAGCCGGTGAGGGGGGGCTGTACTGGGAGGACTGGGAGAGCTGGTGTGTCCCCAGTGTGCCGGGGTGGTGTCAAAAAGGGGAAGGGGGCTGCGCTGGGGGTCAGTGGCGTGTTCCTGAGAGGTTTGGGTATCCAGGCTGGGACTAGGGGACCATACTGGGAGTACTTGGGTGCTGGGGGATGCTGGTGAGGACTGGGGGATTTACTGGGAGCACTGGTGTCCCAGGGAGCTCAGCAGGATCTCGGGGAGCTAAGCCGGGAGCACTGGTGTGAGCCCCAGGGTGCTGGGTAGGGTCGAGGGGAGCTGAGGAGTCGGCACTGGGAGCACTGGTGTTCCGTGGGGAGTGCCCCAGGGAGCCCAGCGGGCTCCAGGTGACCAGCAGAGGGTCTGGGGGTGCTGGGTAGGGCCTTGAACGCTCCTCGAACCCCCCAAGCCATGGAGTTGCTGCCCACCTTGCGCCTGGCCTGTGCCCTGCTCCTGGCTGACCTGGTGGTGCTGGCAGCGCTGGCCCGGTTGGCCCCAGCACTGGCCCAGTTGGGTCTAGTGGGCACGTGGCTGGAGGCTGGACTGCGGCTACCGGTGCTGGTGGGGGCTGGGAGGCTCTTGCCCCCCGGAGGACCCCAGGGAGCCGCGGCCCTAGTGAGCCTGGCCCCTGCCACCTTCCTGACCTTGCGGGGCTTCCTGGAGCTGCCTGGGGCTCCACCAGTGCTGCTGGCGATGGCCACACCGTCCTGGCTGGCATTGGCCTACGGGGCGGCCTTGCTGGCCCTGCTGACCTGGACCTCCCTGGCACCTGGGGTGGCCCAGGGGACCAAGGAGGCCAAGTACCAGGCGGCCCTGCACCGACAGCTGGCCCTGGCCTGGCCTGAGTGGCCCTTCCTCAGCGGAGGCTTCTTCTTCCTCGTGCTGGCTGCATTGGGTGACACCTCCGTGCCCTACTGCACCGGGAGGGCCTTGGACGTCCTCCGCCACGGGGACGGCCCCACTGCCTTTGCCACTGCCATCGGCTTTGTGTGCCTCGCCTCCGCCAGCAGGTAGGGACCCCCCAGTTCCTCCCCCAGACCCTGTCCACACCTGGGATGGTGCCTGATGGGTTTCTCTGTCCCCCCATTCTGCCCAGTTCGCTGTTTGCCGGCTGCCGCGGGGGCCTCTTCATGTTCACCATGGCTCGCCTCACCATGCGCACCCGCGACCGGCTCTTCTCTGGCCTGGTGCACCAGGACCTGGCCTTCTTCCAACAGACCACATCAGGTACCAAGGGGAGGGGGTTCCTCGCCCCTGTCCCCATGGTGTGTCCCCTACTCACCTTGTTCAACCCTTGCAGCTGAGCTGGCCTCCCGGCTGGCCACTGACGTGCCACTGGCGAGCAGGGTGGTGCCCGGCAGTGCCAACATCGCCCTGAGGAACCTGGGGAAGGTGCTGGGGCTCAGCGCCTTCATGCTGGCTCTCTCACCACGCCTGACCCTGCTGGCGCTGCTTGAGGTGCCCCTTGCCATTGTTGCGCGCAAGGTCTACAATGCCCGGCACCAGGTGATGGTGGACGTGGGACAGTAGGGACAGGAGAGCAGGGATGGTGATGGGATGGGATGGCGAGGACTCGGCTGTGCTGTCCCGTGGGTGCTGATGCCCTCTGGCCCTACCCAGATGCTGCAGCAGGCCGTGCTGGACGCAACAGCCGGCACTGGGGTGGTGGTGCAGGACGTCATCTCCTCCATCGAGACGGTGCGGGCCTTCGCTGGGGAGGAGGAGGAAGAGCGCCGCTACAGCCAGGCACTGACCAAGATGTTGAGGCTGCGGGACCAGCGGGACATGGAGAAGGCAATCTTCCTCCTCATCCGGCGGGTGAGGCTGACATGGGGGGACCCAGGTGCCTGTTGGCACGGGGACATCCCCACTCACCCCTGTCCCTGCAGGCGCTGCAGCTGGCCGTGCAGGCGCTGGTGTTGTACTGCGGGCACCAGCAGCTCCGTGAGGGGACCCTCACTGCCGGCAGCCTCATCGCCTTCATCCTCTACCAGAATAATGCCGGCAGCAGTGTGCAGGTAAGGCCGGGCAGCGCACCCCCGGGGGCGCATCCCCACGTCCCCATCCTGGGTGCCAGTAGCTCTGCCCCACGCAGGCGCTGGCGTACGCCTACGGTGACCTGCTGAGCAATCTGGCAGCCGCCCACAAGATCTTCGACTACCTGGACCGTGAGCCGGCTGTGGGCACTGGGGGCACCTGGGAGCCTGCCACCCTGCAAGGCCACGTCACCTTCCAGCACGTCTCCTTTGCCTACCCCACACGCCCCGAGCACCTTGTCCTGCAGGACGTCTCCTTCGAGCTGCGCCCCGGTGAGGTGACAGCGCTGGCGGGGCTGAACGGCAGCGGGAAGAGCACCTGTGCTGGGCTGCTGCAGCGCTTCTACGAGCCCACAGCCGGGGAGGTGCTGTTGGATGGGGTGCCGCTGTGTGACTACAAGCACCGGTACCTACACCGCCAGGTGAGTGCGGCCGCAGGAGGACGTGCGGCACAAATGCGTTGAGCGGTGCCCGGACTCAGCCTCTGTCCTAGGGCAGGTGGCACTGGTGGGGCAGGAGCCCGTGCTCTTCTCTGGCTCCATCCGGGACAACATTGCCTACGGCCTGGAGGGCTGCAGGGAGGAGGAGATCATAGCAGCCGCAGAGGCTGCTGGTGCCCTGGGCTTTATCTCTGCGCTGGACCAAGGCTTTGACACTGGTGAGTACGGGGGAGCGGGGGGACCTGGGTGTCCGTCCCAATCACCTCCCTGTCCCCATCCTGCAGACGTAGGGGAGAGAGGAGACCAGCTCTCGGCTGGGCAGAAGCAGCGTGTTGCCATTGCGCGGGCCTTGGTGCGACGCCCCACTGTCCTCATCCTCGACGAGGCCACCAGTGCCCTGGACGGGGATGGGGATGTGGCGGTGAGTGGTGGACTGTGCTTGGGAGAAGGGGTCCAGCCCCATGGCGGAGGCTGATGGGCACCGGCATCTCCTGCAGCTGCAGCAGTGGGTGCAGAGTGGGGGGGACCGGACGGTGCTGCTCATCACCCACCACCCGCGGATGCTGGAGGAGGCCGACCGCGTCGTGGTGCTGGAGCGTGGCACCGTGGCCGAGATGGGGACGCCCGCTGAGCTCGTGGCCCGTGGTGGGCCCTACAGCCGCCTGCTGCAGCGCTAACAACCCACGGGGCAGCCGAAAAGGCCCGGGGATAGGCCCCAGGGAGCAGCGGCCAGCTCCTGTCCTGGGGGCAGGATGGGAGCTGCTCCTGTTGGTGCCAGGATTTGTATGGAATAAAGCGGAAACATTCCAGAGAGGAGTGAGCTGGGTTGTGGCGGGGTGTGAGGGGCTCTGCCCTATGCGCCTGAGGCCTCGCCTCAAGCACTGCGTGCACCACAGCAGACGAAGAGCATGAAACTGTGCAAGAGCCTCCAAGGGAGTGCTACGAGGATGGCGAAGGCTCGGCAGGGCAAGGCGTGTGAGGAGCGGCTGAAGGCGCTTGGCTTGTTGAGCCCAGAGCATAGGACACACAGGGGAGGCCTCATGGAGGCCCACAGTTCTTGATGATGGGAGCGGAGGGGCAGGCACCGGTCTCTGCTCTCTGCAGCCAGCGACATGGCCCGAGGGACCGGCGTGGAGCTGCCACTGGAGAGGCTCAGGCCGGCTGTTCAGAAAAGGTTCTTCCCCAAGAGGGTGGTTGGGCACCCATAGCGAGGGTACTGGGCCTAGTGCTGGGCACCCTGGTACAAAAGAGGCCGGGCCACACAGGGAAGAGTCAAGGAAGGGCCCTGAAGATGATGCAGGGCCCATGGGAGGAGAGGCTGAGGGAGCTGGGCCTGCTGAGCCTGGAGCAGAGGAGGCTCAGGGGAGGCCAGAGGGGCTGTGGAGTCTCCAATATCCGATATAGCGGGAAATGCCCTGGACTGGTCAAGGGCAACGGACTCTGGGTGGTGTTGAGCAGTGGTTTGGGGCAAGGGGACCTCAAGAGGTCCCTTCCAAGCCCAGCCCCTCTGTGATTCTCGTGACAAGTCCTGGCAAACAATGAATTCACCCAGATAGAAGAGGCCCCAGCAGTACTGACACATAGCCACGCTGCTGAGCTCCTCCTGCATGCAGCTCCCAGCCTCCCTCGATGCCTCCACAACTTCCCCACGCAGCTTCTCCGGGCAACCCTGACCCACCAGGCTGGGACAGGAGCACCTCGCCCACCCGCTCCCACACGCCGCTCCGGATCAGACACCAGGCACGCTTCTTGGCAAATAAGCGAATCATTGGGCTGTTTATTTTGTTTGAAAGCATGCAGATGAAATTATGCTGTGGCGTCGCTCTTGCAGTAGCAGATAGGAGATGCGAGAGGTTGGGGGAACGGGGCCACATCCAGCTGCAGCATGGACCAGCTGGTTCTCCGTGGGTTGAAGAGCAGTTAGACACTGGGGTTGCTCCCTGTAGGGACAAGAAGAGACAGCGTCATATGGGGCCACATCTTCATCCCAAACGTACTGCTCTGAGAGTTTCCCCAGGGAATCCAAGGATCAGTTGGGCACAGCGACACCCTGACTGCGGGTACCACAGGAGGACGTGACAAGCTGGGACCCCAAAGCCTCCATGGGGCTCCTGCCTGAACCCCCAGCCTCATTCTGTACCTGCGTTTGAGCTGTTGGATCCTCCGTCACTGCCTGCAAGAGAGGAGCGGCCGTGAGCCCCAGCCCAGGAGCTGCCACAGGAAGGGCAGCAGCACCAGGAGCTGAACACGACACCGCAGTGCTGGGAGCCCCAAGAAAAACCAGAGCCCCAAGTGATGGGCAGAGGCTGGGGACATCGCTACCTCCGTCACTCACCTTGTGCCAGGTTGTAGCCCTTCTCTTTCTTCCCTGCAGACAGAAAGAGGCATCAGCACCAGCCACATGTCACGGCCAGGCTGGGGGCCTCCCAAAGGTGCCCCAGCTCCTCATACAGCCCCTCCAGCCCCTGCCTTCCTCCACCCCTCTGCCTCCCCCACCCAGGCACTTTACCATGCTTGCTCTTCCAGACAGCGAATCCGGCCAGGGCAGCGATGACAGCCACGACGGCGACAGCCACCCCCACCACGATGGGGATCAGGTTGGACTGCGGCTCTGGGGGAAATTAGGGCCATCAGGAGGGGAAGGGGGAGCCCCCCAAGCACCCCAGTCCCACACGCCCCATGCATGCTGCTGGGCTCACCCCAAGAGAAGAGGCCAGGCTCGGGCAGGCTGGCGTGCTCCACGCGGCACTGGTACTTGTCCCTGTCCTCCGACAGGACATCGATGGTGGCCCAGGCATGGTAGGTGCCGTCGCTGTTGGGCACGGTGCTCCCCCTCTGGGTCTCCTGCTCCCGCACCACGCCGTCCTTCAGCCAGCTGATGGAGATGGGCCGCGGGTAGAAGCCGTGAGCGCGGCAGGACAAGGTCAGGATCTTGTCGGCCTCCGTCCCCGACACTCGCACCTCAGGGCGCTCTGAGAAGGGGGTGGCAGCGAGAGCCGGGCTGAGCTCCATGCACTGGCCCTGCTCCTGCTTCCAGCATGGTGCTGCAGCCCCTCTCGACCTCACCTCTCCTCTCCAGCACGGCCTTCCCATAGCCCACGTATTTCCTCAGCCACTCAATGCAGGTGTTCTCCAGGTACTGCTTCCAGCGCTCAGCAATAGTCCCTTCTGCCTCCCACTTCCTCTTGGTGATTTGTGCCCCAGCGTCCGCTGCGGTGTATGTCAACGTGTCCTTGTCAAAGGTGATGAAGTCCTTCCCATCATAGCCGTACTGCCGAAAGCCTCTGATGCTACCGTCCTCTAGGAGGTCGCAGCCATACATCTGCTGCAATGAGTGAGACCCTGCAACACAACCAGGGGCAGGGGCTGAGGGGCTGCCACAGTCCCAGCCCTTCAATGAGGCGCAGCCCCCTCCGGCAGCGCATGCGGGTGCCACCCACTGCCCTGTCCCAGAGTCCTGCACCCCTGCAAGACTGCGCTGGGGCCCAGCACCGGAGTACTTCGGGTCAGCGAAGGCCTTGTGTGGGGTTGTAAATGCTGTGAGGTGACGAGGAGCTGAGATGAGGTGGGGGAATCCCTCAGGTTTTGGGGTGGGGGCCTGAAGCACCATGGGGAAAGCAAGGGGCTGGGACAAGGGGGGCAGGAGCCCCTCTGGCTCTGGGGGTCCTGACTGCTGTGGGGATGGTGAAGGGCTGGGATGGGGTGACGTGGAGCCCTGCAGCTCCAAGGGGCTGGGTTAGGTCCGGAAGCGGCCCTCTGGGTCTGGGACAAGGGACCCCAAGCACCGTGGGGCTGGGACAGGGCGGCTGGGAGCCCCATGACAGCGACACCAGGCAGGGACCGAACAGCACGGCCAGGAAAGGGGCAGTACAGTGGGGGCAGTGCCAGGATTAGTGGTGCTGGGGACCCCCCCTGCCCCTAACACGGCGCCCGCTCCCACAGCCCGCAGAGCCGTGGCCCAGCCCGGTCTCACCCCTGCTCTGGTTGTAGCGCTCCCGCAGTGTGTCCAGGCCCACGCGGAAAACCTGCTCAGCGTTCTGAAAGTTCCGGGTGTTCCTCTCCCAGTAGTGCTGGTCATCGATGGCCGTCATCCAGTCCATCATGGCATCTGTCCTTCTGGTCTCGCTGTCGTAGCGCACGAAGACCTCCCCGTCCACGTACCCCACGGCCACGAACTGCGGCAGCCCCGGGCCCGGGTCCGACACCCCGGTGTAGAAATAATGCAGGGAGTGGGGCTCTGCGGGGACAAGGGGGGGGGGATGAAGGGCAGCCCCGAGGGGTGTCCGAGCCCAGGGGGGACCGTGATGAGGAGAGAAGGGGAAGGGGAGGCCCGGGGGGTCCCGCCCGCACTCACCGCACCACACTCCGCCCAGGACCCCCAGCAGCAGCAGCAGCCCCAGGCCCAGCCCCAGGCCCCCCACCCGCCCCGGCCCCATGGCCACGCTGTGCCCCGAGCTGCCTGCGGAGCTCGAAGGCATCGCACGGCTCCGGCCCCGCCCCGCGACGCGATTGGCGGCTCTGCCCTGCACCCACCAATGAATAATCGCATTTCTCGTGACGTCACCGGGCGCCGGGTAGATCGCGCTCCCGCAGGTTGGCAGAAGCGAAAGCGAAAGCGCTGCGGGGGTTGGGGAAATCCCGGCCCCACCCGCGCCCTTTCCCCCCCAAAGCCCCGCGTTTCTCGGCCCTTCCGTGGGCTGCAGGGGCACCTGGGGACAGCAGGGCCACCGCTCTGCGATGGGGCACCCGGGACGTGTCCCCGTCGGGGCTGTGCAATAGAAAGTTGGGTGACCAACGAGAAAATCAACCCACACCCCAGGTCGAGACCGTGTTTATTTCAGAATCGCTCAAGTCTGGGTGCCATAGGGTCTCCCACTAAGCTGGCAGACCCCCCACTTTTACCTCTACATTTACATGTCAGTACAATCATCTAATTAGTTAGGATTAGAATAAGAATTAGTAGAACCCCCTGCGTTTCTCAGCCTGATGAGGTTCATTTACTGACAGTTCACATTATAATACTCTTATCTTTCTTTTTCAGCCAAATGTTTTCAACAAGTTTCACATTCAGGGGCATGTGTAGGATGTTACCTCACGCAACTCCTGATTAAATCATTCCTTAATGAGTCTTCCCTTTGGTATCTGCAAGGCCTGGATCATCTTGCCCTCTCCTCGTAGCGCACCTCCTTTTACATCCTTTCACAGAAAAATTGAGTTAACAAAAACAGTGAATTGGTCGCTGTCCCCAGGAGCGGGGGCAGCTGGCATCGGGCGGGATCCCCCCAGGGGCTGTCTCCATCACCACCTCCTGCCCTCCACCCACAGACCTGGCAGGAGAAGACCCCTCCGAGCCAGTTGTCCATGGCCATGGCTGTGCCCATGCAGCTTGTGAATGTGCCCAAGGACCCAGACCCATCAACCTGTGCCGGCACGTGGTTGCCCACACCCTAGCACCGGGCCCAATGCCCCATGGCTGAGCCCCGTGCCTAATCACCAGGCTATCCTGTCTTCTTGTAACTTCTCATTAAACATTTTCTTCGATTTAGGGACCGGAGCGAGTGAGGTGAGTGCAGGGCTCATTGCCAGCATCTGGGGCGGTGCCATGGGTCACAGTCCATGGGCTGTGTGCTCCTACCCTGCCCTGGTGTTTCCTGGTCTCCTGCAGCAGCTGGAGGAGGTGGCCAGGCTCCTGACATCTTCACACAGCTCAGCCCAGCCTGTGGTGTTCAGCAGCCATTTAATGTCAGGATTTTCTCATTCCAGCCAGCCTACCTCCATAACTGCTCCCATCACTCCACCTTTTGGCCCAGGACCACTGATGGACCACCAGGAGTGGAAGTACACCGTGCCTGGTGCCGCTCGCATGTGAGCCCAGGAGACTCGTGTCCACCCAGGTCCAGCGTTGTGGCTCCTGGAGTGGCTTGGCAGGCAAAACACGCGCATCGTGTACTGCCTCGGATAGCACACAGCGATTTGGTACAAGATACAATGCCAAAAAAAAAAGCAGAAATCCTGCAATTAGAATGGAAGACAGCAGTAAAATCCATCGTCCCCTGCTCCGTGGTCTGTCAGCCAGGACCGTAGCCAGCACCAGTAGCCAACGGGCCCTTGATTGAGGTTTGAGCTTCACAGACCCCATGGGACACCCATTTCCCCCCCAGCCCATAGATTCCTCATTTTCCCCCTGCCCCCTAGGGTCCCATGCCCTCCACAGCTCCGTAGCCCCCCTCCCCGTCCCCCCCCCTGCCCCGTAGACCCTCATACCCCATTTCCCCACAGCACCCTCCCCTGCTGTTTCCCCTCATCCACGTGGACCCTTGATCAGGGTCGATGCCCTTGGGGCCTGTGGGTGAACCTGGACATCCGCCGCCCCCCCCCAGTTAATGATTGACCCCCACTCCAGTGTACTTGTGTCCCTGTCCCTGGCTGCCTCACAACAGCAGTGCCATG
The DNA here is from genome assembly GCA_011076525.1 of Nettapus auritus. Classification (NCBI taxonomy): domain Eukaryota; kingdom Metazoa; phylum Chordata; class Aves; order Anseriformes; family Anatidae; genus Nettapus; species Nettapus auritus. Next base: position 9,609 of record CM021780.1, read on the forward strand.
GGGTCTTGCTGGGCCTTTGGCCTCCTCCTCTTCTTCCTGCCACTGACGGGGGGCAATGCCCCGGACCCTGAGTATGGGGCTATGAGGCACCTATGGGACTGGGAGGGTGGGCGATGGGGTTGGGGTTGACTGTGGGGCATCTTGCGGGGCTGGTGGGGACTTTGAAGGCCCTAAAAGGTCTCTGAGAGACTATGGGGTGGCTATGGGGCTGGGGAGGCGGTGGGACTGGGAGCAACTATGGAGCAGTTATGGTGTTGGGGTGCTATTGGAGCCCTGTGGGGATGGGGGGGGGGGGTTCTGTGGCCTTTGGGGGGGGGGGGGGGGGGGGGGTTACAGGTCTGGGGCTCTATGGGGTTCCAATGGGATCTGGGAGGGGTTATGGACCCCTATGGGGACTGTGGCATCAGGGTGCTTATGGGGTCTGTGAGGGACCGGGGGACACCGGTGGGACAGGGGAGGCCAAGAAGCAGCTCATGGGTCAGGCAATGGCTCCCCCAGGCTGGTGCTGGTGGCCCCTCGGCGTGCGGCTCTCGGGACACCCCTGGGGCTGCTGGTGGCAGCTGTGGGGCCGGTGACCGGGACAGTGACAGCGTGGCCTGAAGGCAGCCGTGGAGCAGGGCCCTGTGCACCCCCGACCCCCTTCTCCCTTGCGTCCCACAATGACTTCAACCAGCTCCTGCACATCGAGGTACGGGGACATGGGGGCACCGGGGGCTTGGGGGACGTTCTTGTGGAGCACAAGGGTGCTGGGACATTGCTACGGGGTAGGACACCCTCACGGCACACAGGGACACAAAAACGTCCCTGTGGGCCATGGGGACACCAGGACACGTGCCCCTACATCCCCTGGGTCTCCCCTTCCCGTGTCACCCTACGCCTCTTCCCTGCGGCCCCCATGCCTCCAGTGTCCCCCGTGACCCCCAATGTCCCCGTGCCCTCTGCAGGTCACCCCGGTGCAGGCCGAGCGCTGTGGGGTGCTGGGGAAGGCTGGGGGCCGGGTGCTGCTCCTGGAGGCCCAGAGCGCCCAGCTGCCTCCCCCCGGCACCCGGATGGTGCGGGTGGCCCTGGGGGGGTCCCGGGGCCACCTCATCATCCAGACCGACAAACCCCTCTACGCCCCCCGCCAGACAGGTGAGCCCCTGCCCACCAGATCCATCCCGGATCTACCCACATCCCCCTCCCCAATTCAGCCTGAATGCCCCAAACCCCCAAATCCATCCCCAATCCATCCCGAATCCCCCAGATCCACTCCAATCCACCCCAGCTGGCCCAAATCCACCCCAATTATCCAAATCCCTCCCAAGTCCTCTCCAAATCCTCCAAATCCATCCCAAATATCCCCCATGCACCCAAAGCCACCAAATTCCCCCTAAATCTGTTCCGAATGCTCCCAACCCCCCAAATCTACCCCAACTCCACCCGATTTCCCCTTAAATCAACCCTTATTCCCCAAATCCACCCCTAATTTTCCCAATCCACCCAAATCACCTCAAAACCTCCCCGCCCTTCCAATTCATCACGAATCCTCCCTCTTCCATCGCAAACACCCCCAGTCCACCCAAATACCCCCGGATGCCCTCATTCATCCCCCATACAGCTCTCTGCATGTCTATATATCCCTTCTTGCACCACATACCCCACTCCGAGCTTCCTATATTCTATATTCCTATATTCTTCTACGACCCCCCTGTACCTGTTACGGCTCCACATGCCCCTACATATTACTCTGCACCCCCATAGATCTTCCTGCACCCCTATATATTACCATAGAGCTCCCCGCAACCCCATAAACCCTGCATGTTCCCATATGGCCCTATGTCCCCAGTGCGCTTCCGTGTCTTCTCCATGGACCCTGAGCTGCAGCCAAACCCCGAACCCATCCTGGTCACCATCACGGTATGGGCCCTATGGGATTGTCGCTGTGGGGTGGCCCTATGGGGCTGGGACAGCCTATAGAGCTGGGCCTATTGTGCCAGGGTAGCCCTATATGGGTTATGGTTATGGAGCAACCCTATGAGGCTGGGGTGGCCCTACAAGGCTGGGGCTGTGGGACAGCCCTACAGGATTCGGGTGACCGTGGAGGGCTGGGGTTTTGGGGCTGAGTGTGGGCCTTATACGCACTCTGTGCTCCCCAGAACCCTCTGGGGGCGCGGGTGCGGGAGGCACAGCGGGTGCCCCTGGACACGGTGCTGAGCGACCAGCTGGTGCTGCCTGACATTGCCCTGTGAGTGGGGTGGGATTATGGGGCTGGGGGGGCTACGGGGCAGTAGGGGGACACGGGGTGGTAGTGGGCTGTGGGGTGGTATGGGGGGATATGGGGCTGTGGGGCTATAGGCGGCTGGGGAGGGCTTGTGGAGTGTTATGGGGGCTGTATTTTGGGGGCACTGGTGAGGTTTAGCTGTGCGCAGCGGGGTGTTATGGGGCTACAAAGGGGTTGTGGGCTATGGGGTCTATAGAAGGGCCATAGGTGGCTGGGGGTTGTGGGGGCTGTAGGGCACTAGGAGGGTTAAAGGCGAACATGGGGGGCTACCGGCAGAGCTAAAGGGGGCTGGGGGCCGCAGGTGAGCTGAGGGGTGTGGGAACTATGGGGCTATTGGAGTGCTATAGGGGCCATAACGGGCTTATAGGGGACCATTGAGGCCATAAGGGGCTACCGGGGACTATAGGGGTGATATGGCGGCTGTTGGGAACAATAGAGGTTATAGGGGGGCTGTGGGGTCTATTGGGGACCATAAGGGCTATAGGGGGGTAAAGAAGCTATAGGGGGCTATGGGGGGGGGGGGGGGCTATAGGGGACCGTAGGGGCTACAGGTGCCCCCGTGTCCCCCAGGCCGGGGACGTGGCACGTGCGGGCCCAGCTGGCGGCCAGCCCGGACACCAATGGCTCAGTTGCCTTCGAGGTGCGCAAGTACGGTGAGTGGGGGTCCGGGGGGAGGGAATGGGGACCGGTGCTGGCTCAGGGCTCCCCCTAATTGTCTGCATCCCCCCCCAAACCCTGCTGCCTCCCCCAGCCCTGCCCGGCTTCGAGGTGCGGATCCGCCCCGAGCCACGCTTCGTGGTGCTGAGCAAGCCTGAGCCGGCCCCGCTGCGCGTCCACCTCCACGTCCAGTAGGAACCCAACACCCCCGGAACCCCCCAAAATCCCCCTTAAAGATCCCCCAGGGGCCTCCCAGTCTGCCTGGGATGCCCCAGATCCCCCCCAACCCCCAGATCCCCAAATCCCTAGGACCCCATCCTCATGGTTTACCCCCATCCCCCCCCCCAGAGCCCCCCAAATCCCCTTTGTGACTCCCAACAGCCCCCACAGCCCCCTCAGGACGCCCCCAAAGCCCTTCTGGCCCCTCTCCATCCCTCCCCATCTCTCTCACCCCTCCCAGGACCCCAACCCCTTCCCGTGAACCACCCACCCCAGGACCCCTTTGGGCCTCCTCAGCCCCCCAAACCCTCCAGGGGACCCCACATCCCTCCCCGACCCCCCCCCCCAGCTGCCTCCCCTGCCCTTTTGGGCTTCCCCTAACCCCAACCGACCCCTGACCCTGGATGACCTTTGCGGCCCCCCCAACCCTATTGATCTTTGGGGACCCCCAGGTTCCCCGACGGGGCGCCCGTGGGGGGCCACGCGCAGCTGCGCGTGGGGCTCCTCAGCGCCGGGGGCCGGGGGGGACAATTCCTGCGGGGACTGGAGCAGCAGTGCCGGGTGAGCATCACCCCGGGACCCCCAAATCCCCCCCACCCCTCCCAGCCTTGGGACCCCCTAAATGCGGGCGTGCCTCAATTCCCCATTCATTCCCCGGCCACGCCCCTCGCTGCCGGCCCCGCCCACCGTTGCTAGGTGACCGAAGGCCACGCCTCCCTGGACGTGTCCCCGCTGGCCGTGGCGCGTGCCCTTGGCGTGGCGCCGCCCGACCTGCAGGGGGCGCGCCTGCGCCTGGCGGTCGCCGTGGTGGAGGCGCAAGGTAGGGCGGGGCTAGCGAGGAGGCGGGGCCTGGCGGGGGGGTGTGGCTAGGAAGCTGCGAGGGCGCGGCCACGATGATGAGGGCGTGGTTGGGCGGTGGGGGCGTGGTCAGGGCGGTGGGGGTGAGCCTCAAAGGGCCGGATCCCCGCGGGGCCGCGGGTTCGAGTCCCCCCCCGGCCGACCCCTGCGACCCCGGGTGCAGGCGGGGAGCTGGTGGAGCAGGAGGCGACGGTGGCCTTGGTGGCCTCGCCGTGGGCCCTGGACCTGGCCGAGACGCCCCGGTTCTTCGTGCCGGGAGCCCCCTTCACCCTCCTGGTGAGCTCGTGCGAGCCCTCGTGCGTGGCGGCGCACGCTCGTGGGAGGCGGCGCGTGCTCGTGCAAGGCCCTGCACGTCGGTGGTGCATGCTTGTGCAAGGATGTGCACGCTTGTGCAAGGCTTGTGCAAGGCTTGTGCACACCCTGGTGCGAACCCTGCTCCCCACAGGGCCGGGTGCTGCAGGCGGGGGGGGAGCCGGCCCCCCGCACCGGGGTGCGGGTGACAGTGGGGGTGACAGGGGCCACCCCCCCGCCCCCCATCGAGTTTCGGGCTGACACCAGCGGTGCCATCGTCGTCCCCATCAACGTCCCCAAGGGAGCCACGGCCCTCGAGCTCAGCGTGAGGGGGGACACGGGGG
>CM021780.1:24237-38212 GCA_011076525.1 Nettapus auritus
GGGGGGGGAGGCTCACGGAGGCGGTGCCGCAGGGGGGCTGGTGTCGAGGGGGGGCCAGGACCTGGCGCTGGGGGACGTGTGCCCGGGGTGGCAGCAGCAGCGGGGGGCGACGCGGGGGGCGCTGGCCCGGGCTCAGGGCCGACTCGAGCCCCTCCTGGCGCAGCAGGCGAAGGCGCTCTGCCAGGTGAGTCCCCCTAACCCTGGGGCCCCCCCCCCCCAAAAAAAAAAAACCCTGGGGATCCATCCCCCCCATCCCCTTCCGGAACTCCAAACCGACCCCGGGACCCCCAAATCGCACCAGGGTGCCCCCAAATCAGCCCCCAGTGTCCCTTGGGACACCCCTTTGTCACGTAGGTGTCCCTAATACCCTTTCTGGGATCCCCGAATCTCCCTGGGGCACCCCAATGCCCCCCTGTACTCCCCTTTATCACCCAGAACCCTGCAGACACCCCAATATCTGATGGGGGGGGACCTCAACCCTCCCATCATCCCCTCTTTTGGGGCCCCCCTATATCCACTAGCACACCCTGGGACACCCCCCCTTACCCACTTGGGGCCCCCTATATCTTCTTGGGACACCCCAAAACTCCCTAGGGCCCCCTATATTACCCCAGTGCACCCCAATACCCTCCCCTCTATCACCCTTGGGTATCCCAATACCCCCTAGGGCCAGCGGTATACCCCTGGTGACCCCAAAATCTCCTTAGGTCACCCCAACAACCCCCCGGGAAGCCCCATGTCCCCCCAGGCACTCCCCCCCCCCCCCGGGGCCCCCCCTGCCCCCCCCCCAGCCCGTGGGTTCTTGGGGGGGGGCGCCCATCGACGTCTTTGAGGCCTTCGCCTTCCACACCTGCAGCACCATCTGCCTCCTGGTCTTTGGGGACCTGGTAGGGACCCGGGTGTCTGGGTGTCCCTTTGGGGGGGTCCAGGTGGCCCTAAGGCATGTGGGGGGGCACCCAGGTGTCTGGGTGCCGCTCGAGGGGACCCAGGTGTCACTTGGGGGAAACGACACACAGACACCAAGGTGTCCGAGGTCCCCGATGTCCAGGTGCCACTTGGGGGACTTGAGTGTCCTCGTGGGGGGGACCCAGGGGTCTATGGGGGTGACCTGAGGCATCTGGGCCCACACAGATGCCCCCCGAGGCCGAGGTCCGGGCCTTCACCCGCTGCGTAATGGAGCTGCTGGAGGTGTGGGGCAGGGCCAGCGTCCGGGTGCTCGACCTGCTGCCGCTGCTGCGGGTGAGTCCCACCATGGGGCCGGGCCCTACGGGGGCCGTATGGCTCTGGGGACGGGGTTTATGGCATCTATGGGGGCTTGGGGAGGGCTGTGTGGGACTGAGGAAGGGCATGGGAGGGGATGTTGTAGGGTCTGTATGGGATTTGGGGGTGTTATAGGGTCCGGATGTGGGATACTATACGGGGAAGGAACTATATTGCCCTGGGGGGTTGTAGGGTGTATACGGAGGTGTGGAGGGGCCTATGTAGGGCCGGGAGGTGGTTATATGGCCTCCCCAAGGCCATATAACCACCCTTAGGCCATAAGATCTGGGGAGGTGCTGGGGGTGAGGGTGGGTACAGGGTCTCTACGGCGATGGGAGTTATATATGGGGTTGAGGGGGTCTGTACGGGGCTGGGGAAGGGGTTAAAAGGTCTATAAGACCCTGGGGGAGATGTTATGGGGTCTACGCAGGGTTGAGAGAGTCTGTAGGGCTGTGGGGACTGTCTGTGTGACTGGGGTGGGTTTACAGGGTCTGGAAGGGGTTATGTAGCCACTGTGATGGAAAGTGGGGGGGCTCTGTAGGGTCCTAGGGGCTCGCTGTGGCCCCTGGGGTGCCTATGGGCTCCCTACGGTCCATAGGTGCTGCCCAACCCGGGGCTGCGGCGGCTGCTGAGCCTGGTGGAGTGCCGTGATGCCTTCGTGGAGGCCCAGATCCGGCGTCACAAGGTGGGATGGGGACACGGGACCGGGGGGGAAACCGGCGAGGGGACGCAGGGAGCTGACGCGTGTCCCCCCGCAGGCCTGCGCATCGCCCCCTGGGGACACGGTGCTGGGGGCGTTGCTGGGGGGGGACCCCAGTGTCCAGGGGGGGGCACTGGGCCCCGACCGGCTGCACATGGCCCTGGTCGACCTCTTCATCGGTGGCACTGAGACGACAGCGGCCGCCCTGGCCTGGGCCGTGGCCTTCCTGCTGCACCGCCCTGAGGTGCCACACGCGCGTGTCACAGCGGTGTCTGTGTCCCTGGGGGGGGGTCCCGAGTCCTCACCTGTGTCCTGGGCATCTCCTGGGTTCCCCCCACCATGGCCATCACCACCTCCCCCCGTACCGCCCTGAGGTGCCACATCCATCCATGTCACATCCGTGTCCATGTCCCCATGCAGGTCCTAGCTGGGGGGGGGGGTCTTGCATAGTCATGTGTCCATTGTCCTGCAAGTCCCATGTCCTGCTCCCCATGGCCATCACTGTCCCCTTGCACCACGCTGCAGTGCCACACGTCACACTCATGTCCATATCCCCAGGCGGGTCTCACATCCCCATGGTGTTCCCACCCGTGTCCTGGGCATCCCTCGTGTCCCCCACCCCGTAACCACCGCCATCCCTCTGCCTTCCCCGTCCCCAGGTGCAGGAGCGGGTGCGTGCAGAGCTGCGTCAGGAGCTGGGCCCCACGGGCACCCCCCAGGTGGGGGACATGGGACGCCTGCCCCTGCTCCGCGCCACCATCACCGAGACCCTGCGCCTGCGGCCACCTGCACCCCTGGCCCTGCCCCACTGCACACGCCGCCACACCAGGTAGAGCCAGCAGAAACCAGTATGGACCAATATGGGTCTGTACAGACCAGTAGTGACTGGTATAGACCAGAATGAGTGAGCAGAGCCCCCACTAGGATTCAGTAGGCCCAGTTAGCCACACTAGGCCCAGTCAGCGCTAGAGAAGCCAAGACGGCCCCTGTAGAACCCCAGTAGGGCTCAGAAGACCCTAGTACAGCCCAGCAAACCTCAGAACAACCCAGTTAGCCCCAGCAGGGCTTAAGAAGACCTGCTTCAACAGAGCTGCTTTGTAAGACCTTAGTAGGACATCCCCACACGGTGGTATAGGTTTAGGGAAGAGCGGCTGGAAAGTTTGCCAGCAGAAAAGGACCTGGGGATGCTGGCCAGCAGACAGCTTAACACTACAGGAAGAGCACAGCAGGACCCAGAAAAGCCCAAGCAGGGCTCAGTAGATAACCAGCAAATCCCAGTACAGCCTTGTAGGCCCCAGTAGAGCCCAGTAGGCTGCAGCGTAGACCAGGAGAGCTCCAGTAGGGCTCAGTAAAGCCCAATGGTCCCCATAGGTGGCAGTAGATACTAGTGGGACTGTAGACTCCAGTCTGTCCCAGTCCATCCCAGCAGCACCTCGTCCTGTCCTAGTGTTGGGGGTGTCCCTGTGCCAGCTGGCTCCATCGTCATCCCCAACCTCTTTGCTGCCCACCATGACCCTGAGACCTGGCATCGCCCTGATGAATTCCTGCCAGGTACGTGTTGACCCTGGGGTTCCCTGGGCCCGTCCTGGACACCTGGGTCCCTTCTCCAGCTGCTCAGGGGACCTAAGGATGGGTCCATTCACTGCTTGCCAGGGTCCTTGATGCTGTTGGGGTGATCACCAGCCTGGACAGCTGTGTCCCTGGTGGGTTCCCTCCCCAAAATAGCTATGACCTCCCCCCCTTTTCCCCCTCCAGAGCGGTTCCTGGAGCCAGGGGCACCCTGGCGAGCACTGGTACCGTTCGGCTGTGGGGCCCGATCCTGCCTGGGTGAGGCACTGGCACGAGCTGAGCTCTTTGTTTTCCTGGGCCACATCCTGCACCACTTCCGCCTGGAGCCACCGGTGCCCGGGGTCCTGCCCAAGCTGGAGGTGACCGCTGGCACTGTCCTGCGCTGCCCCCCGTTCTGCGTGCGCCTTGTGCCCTGCCAGCCCCCCACCCCCTGAGCTCCGATGCCTGGGGACACAGGGAAGCCTGGGCTTGCTTGCTGGTTGCTCGCAGCTTTTATTGACCCCATAAAGGCTTCATCACCACTGCCCCAGGCAGCCCTGCCTCCTCTCTGGGTGCTCTCAGTCACGCTGTGGCCGCAGCTTCATCTCCGTGAAGGGGATGGAGAACTCGAAACCTTTCCAGGGAAACCAGTTGATGCCCTGGGGAGAGTGAGGAAGGGCCCTGTCAGGACTTGGCATACTACTAGGGCCCTACAGACCCATATAGGGCCTGTGGGCACCTCAATGAAGCCCTGAAGAACCCCGTCCTCTGTCCCAGGCCCTATCACTCCTATAAAGCCCCATGCCCACATAGGGGAGATCCGGAACTTGGGGGGGAAAGGTCCTGTATGGTGTCTTGCACTCTGTAGAAGGCCTGTAGGACCTCAGAGGGATGCATGACCATAGAGCCCCCAAAGAGTTCCTGGCCCCCATTGTTCCCCAGTCCCTATAGGTGTGAAATCCCCTGCTGCCACCCCCCAGGCCCTGTAGGTCCCCATAGGTACCTGCTGCTGCGGGCAGCACCATATGGATCTTGTGCCCCACAGTGCCAAGATAGGCTCCCCCACCCCATAGCCCCTATCAAACCTCCTGAGGTCATTTTAATCCCATTGCAGGCTGCCTTGTGGCCTCCATATCCTCCCTCATGGCCCCTATAAATCTCTGTACGGTCTGTATTGACCTCCATATTTACCTTCTATGCCTCCTATAGCCCCCCACAGCCCCTATAGACCCCAAGTCCTCTTTCTGTAGTGCCCGTAGACCCCCTTTATGGCCCTTATACACCATCCCCATGACCCCTACAGCTCCCCAACGTGCCTGATGGTCGTAGGGGGTCCCGTAGCGCCCATTGAGGTTGGCGTAGTGGCAGTTGCGGTACCACCAGGCCCCCGTGTAGGCGACGGCGCAGGGCCGGGGGCGGCGCCGGGGGTCACGGTCCCGCGTTGAGAAGGGGCTGCCAGCGTGGTAGGACATTGCGTCCCCTGCGGGACCCACGTTAGGGCTCTGGAGCCTCCAGGCCCCCAGAAAGAGAGCTCCCCAGGACACCCTCCATAGGTCAGAGAACCACAAGATGTTCCCTAAGACAACCCCTCCCCCCCTAGGATAGGTCACAGCCCCCCAGGGCAGCTTCCCCCAAACCACTGTGCCCCCCGCCCCCCATAAACCATCCCTCTTCTCTCCCCAGGACTTCCCCTAAGGACACCCGTGGGCTAAAGGACTCCTCCAAGACCTTCTGTAGGGAACCCCCATGAGCCAAGACACCCCCCAAGACCCCCCACAGGGCTCCCCGGAACCCTCCCCATGGGCCAACAGCCCTCCCAATGCCCCAGGGGACCCCCCAGTACCACCCCAATACCCTCAGCCCCTTCACAGGCCAGGAACCCTCCGCACCGGCGGTGCCGCTGTAGGCGCCGAGGTGGAGGCGGTAGTGCTCCTTGGGGCCACCAACGGCGAAGTCACGGTAGCGGGCAAAGGCGGCGTCCAGCGGCGTCCGTAGGTCCACCCGCAGCTCCATGGGGCCAGCCGCCGTCAGCGCGTGCAGCGCCTCATTCCCTGCACCCAGACGCCTTGAGGCCTTCAGCCACCTCAGCCCACCCAGGCACCTGGGTCCTTCCCCCCCCCGGAGACCCACTTGGACACCTGGGTGTCCCCCTGGGGGTCCCTTGGGTGCCTTTGTCCCCCCGCTGGAACCCTGTGTCCCCCCCTGATGCAGGGGTCCTCACCGAGCCAGAACTCCTGGGAGACGTTGCCAAAGCCGTGGGCATACTCTTCCCATCCCCGCCAGAAATCAGTGGCCCCATTCATGCGTCGCTGGAACACCTGGGAGTGGAGAGTCAAAGGAACCCCCCCCTGCCCACCCACCACCTCCCACTGAACCCCCAACCCCTTCCCTTGCCCCTCATGGTCTTCCCCAGTGCACCCTGAGACTTATCTAGGCTCCCTTGGACCCCTGTTGCTCCCCAAGACTCCCCATTGCACCCCCAGATCTGCCGCAGACCCACGGGATGGTCCCCCATTATCCCTCCCCAGTTCTCCCACTGCCCCCCCGTACAAACATCAAGAAGACCACAATAATGCCCCTCAGCAACCCCCAGCTCTCCCCCAAGGGCACCCCCAGGGACCCCCATTGACCTCGGTCCCCCCCCCCAACACAGTGCACCCCATAGTGGGGCCACAGATACCCCCACTACCCCTCACAGAACCCCCTCACTGCCCACCCAGTCACCCCCATTGTCCCTCAGGCCCCTCACTGAACCTCCCAGACCCCCCAATTCCCCATAGCGACCCCCATTACCCCCCAGGTTTGCCAGGGACCCCCCCCTTGCTTACAATCTCCCCCCTACTGCATCCCACAGAACCTCCCTAGATACTCCCCCAATTGCCCCCCCAAGGCCAGACCTATCGCCCCCAGCCCCCTGCACAATGTCCTCCACAGAACCCACCAGACACCCCCAATACCCCCCCCCCAGCGACCCCAGTTACCTCTCCAAATTTGTCGGGGAACCCACTGGGATGCCCCTGGCCTCGTTCCCTCCCTAGATCCTGCTATTGCTCCCCACAGAACGTCCCCTGACGCCCCCAGCACCCCCTACTGCCCCCCTGCCCGCACCAGCCAGCCACCGCCGTCGGTCTCCATGTCGCAGAAGACGCGCAGGGGCCGCTGCCGGTCACCCCCGAGGAAGATGAGGGCCTCGCGTGAAGGCCTTGGGCCGTTGAGCTGCTCCTCCACGCAGTCCCGGGGGTACGGGTGAAGTAGGGGCGCTGGGGGACAGGGTGCAAATGTGGGGACGGGGTGGCCCCACCCAAGGGACCCAGGCACCTGGGTGCCTCCCGCCCAGCCACCCACCAACCGAGGGCCTCAGGCACCTGGGTGCCCACTCCCCACCCAAGAAACCAGGAATCTGGGTGCCCTCTGTGTCGAGGGACCCAAGTGTGTCCACCTGCAAGGCACCCAGGGACCTGGGGACCCCCCTGGCCCCAGCGACCCACCCAAGGGTCCACCCCACCCCCAAGGGACCCACGTGCCCAGCTCACGGGTGTCGAAGGTGGCCTCGAGGGGCACGGGGGCCGGCTCCAGCCCCTGGCTCTGCAGCTGCACCCAGTAGTGGCCCATGGGCTCCAGGCCCCACAGCTCCGTCGATGTCGCCTCAGGGGGCAGCTGCAGGGTCTGTTTGTGTGGGGAAGGGTTATGGGGGGACGCAGGGGGCTTCTAGGGTCCATAGAGGCATTATGGGGGCTGCCGGGGGGGTCTTTTAGGTATCCAGGGAGCGTAGGGTGGGCCTGGAAGGTGTACTGGAGTGCTGTGAAGGAGTATTGGGGACCACAAGGAACGTTGGGGTGAATAGAGGTGCACTGGGGAGGTACCAGTAGGGGTCCCAGGGTGTTACTGGTGTGCCTGGTGTGCGTGGGAGGTGCTCTTGGGTTCCCCAGGGTGGTATAAGGGTCCCCCGTGAGGTTATTTGGGTCCCCAGCAAGGTATTGGGGTTCCACAGGATTATTGGGGTTCCACAGGATTACTGGGGTACCCCATGAGGTATTGAGGGCTCCAGGAAAGCTCACGGGGGTGGGAGGTTTTGGGGTGTTGGGGGAAGTTACCTGAAGGGGGCCACCGGGGGGGCCGTAGACAAGGACGTAGCCATTAGTGGGGACTTGGGGGGGCGCCCAGTGCAGACGAGCACTGCGGGGCCACACGGACCCCACCCACAGGGTCCCTGGGGCACCTGCGCAAGAGATGGTGACCACTGAGGCCCACGGCCTCCTGCCCAGCCCCCCGTACACCCTCCCACTGACGAACCCCCTTTGGACTCCCCCAAAGGTCACCACACCACCCTCTCACCACCATAGCTCCCACTGACCCCAAAGACACCCCCATGGTCCCCACCCCGAAGACACCCCCCCGGACATGCTTCACTTGATCCTTCCACAAAAAAAGTGGGTTCATCACACCACCCATCCCATAAGGAGCCGCAGTTCGAACCAACCATTCAACAACTTGTCCGTCCGTCCATCCATCCAATCAACTACTTAATCAAATAATTAAGGAGCCATCCATTCATCCTACACCCATCCAAACACCCAACCACCCATCCATTGTTTCAAGCAACCAATATCCATCCATCCAAACAAACGTCTGTCCCTCCATCTTCCACTTGTCCACCTTTAACTCTCAAAATCTCTTCGCTCTTGCCTGAAACCATCTCCCAATGAGCACAAAAACTTGTTCCCATCGCTCGCAAAGCCATGATCCAGCCAACCACCTAACGATACACCCCTCCATAGAGCCCCCCAAGCTGCCAGACACTCATACAAGCAACCAACGTTCATCCATCCATCTTCTCTCCAAACCGGCACGCACCCATCCCATTTGGCCTTTCCCAAAGACCTGCCGTGCCTGCTCAGTGCTGAAAGGTGACAAGAAAAGGGCCCACAGCCGCTCTCACCTGTGACAGCAGCAGTGGAGATGGGGCCCAGACGTTTCCGCCCCCACATCCCGTACAGGTTGAACTTGTAGCGGCGGGATGGTGACAACCCAGACACAGTCACTGTGCGAGAACCTCCATCCACGGGCAGCACCTGTGGCTGGCCTTGTGCATCCTTGTACTGCACCGTGAAGGAGTCAAATTTCCCCTTGGGGATGCTCCATTCCAGCTGGACGGAGTCAGGGGTGACGTGGGAGGCCGTGAGCTCGCCAAGACGGGGCTCGGATGGCGGTTCCTCTTCTTCTAGAGATGGGGCTGCAATACGGAGAGCACAACCAAAAATTTCCCCATTTTTGTCAAGACCCAAGTGACCAGGACAGGCCCTCGGAAGGCTCCTGACACAGTCCAAACTCACAGCCCACAAAAGGTCGTGTTCATGGCATGCCCTCACCTGTGACAGCATCAACGGAGATGGGACCCAGACGTTTCTGCTCCCACATCCCATATACGATGAACGTGTAGCGTTGGGATGGCGACAGCCCAGGCACAGTCACTGTGTGGGACCCACCATCCACGGGCAGCACCTGCAGTTGGTCTTGTGTGTCCCTGTACTGCACCACGAAGGAGTCAAAGGTGCCCTCGGGGACGCTCCATTCCAGCTGGACGGAGTTGGGAGCGATGTGAGAGGCCGTGAGGTCGCCCAGGCGTGGCTCGGGTGCTGGTTCCTTTTCCAGTTCATCCGCAGCTGCAACACAGAGGGCACAATGCCACCTATAAAGGTACCCCAGTCTGTTCTTCCTTCCATCCAACCATCCATCCAACCATCCATCCAACCATCCATCCAACCAACCACCTTTGCATATTCCCATCCCTCCAACCCTCCATCCTGCTCAGCAACCAGGATCAGTTCCCATTTTCCAGAAGCCTCGAGGGGCTCAGGACAGATCCTGTCCTGGTTCCTGCCCTGATCCAAACCCAGGGCTTGCAAGGGACACGGACGCAGCATGCAGCCGCTCTCACCTGTGACAGCATCGGTGGAGATGGGGCCCAGACGTTTCTGTCCCCACATCCCGTACAGGTTGAACTTGTAGCGGTGGGATGGTGACAGCCCCGGCACGGTCACTGTGCGGGAACCTCCATCCACTGGCAGCACCTGCAGCTGGCCTTGTGCATCCTTGTACTGCACTTTGAAGGAGTCAAATTTCCCCTTGGGGATGCTCCAGTCCAGCTGGACGGAGTCACGGGTGACGTGGGAAGCTGTGAGTTCACCCAGGGATGGCTGGGATGGTGGTTCCACTTCTGGCTTGACTAGTGCTGCAAAAAGAGGGCACGATGGAGGGACGAAACATCCCCTAGTTCATCCATCCATCTGTTTATCTCTCCATCAGTTGGCGTACCCTAACTTCCATCCATCCAATTGCCCTTTTTTCCTGGTGCCATTTCCCATTTATCACCCCTTTATTTCATCCATCTGTCCAACTTTTCACCCATGAATCCACTGATGCCCTCTTACAGACAGACACCCACAACAAAACATCTTCCACAAAATCCACACTACCAAACTTCCTGCCACTTAATTGTTGATCCTGCCCATAAACGCTATCTCCGTATCAATGACTTTACTCGCCCCCGTCCTACCATCCATCCAACCCTTCACCAGGAAGCACCAAAGAGGTGCACCCATTTCCCAGAAGGGCCAAGGACCCTGGATGGATGTGGTCTCCACTTCTGACCTGTTCTAAAACCAAGGAATGCAATGGATGTGTAAGTGGCATGCACCAGAACATACCTGTGATGGCATCAGTGGAGATGGGGCCCAGACGTTTCCGCCCCCACATCCCATACAGGTTGAACTTGTAGCGGCGGGATGGTGACAGCCCCGGCACGGTCACTGTGTGGGAACCTCCATCCACAGGCAGCACCTGTGGCTGGCCTTGTGCATCCTTGTACTGCACCACGAAGGAGTCAAAGGTGCCCTCGGGGACGCTCCACTCCAGTTGAACAGAGCTGGGAGTGATGTGGGAGACCGTGAGCTCGCCCAGGCGTGGCTGGGATGGTGGTTCCTCCTCTGTCTTGACTACAGCTGCAACAGACAGGGCACAAGGCACTACATAAACATCTCTCCGTCTATCTCACCCACCCTTTCTCTCTCCATCCTTCCTTCCATCCAGACAGACAACCGCCCATCCATCGTTTCAACCAACATCCATCCAACCAAACAAGTAAACATCCATCCCTCCATCTTCCACACATCCACCTCTAGCCTTCCAGCTCTCTGCTCTTGCCTTCAACCATCCCTCAGCCAGTCACTCAGTCAGCACAAAAAATTATTCCTATTGCTCATAAGGCGATGATCCAGCCAACCATCCAATGATCCATCCACCCAAAAAGCCCCCCCAAACTGCCAGTCGTACAAGCAACCACCTGCCATCTATCCATTTCTTCCTCCAGACTCATGCTCCCACCCTTCCATCCACACTCTTAGAACTCGGGCGAGGTTCCCATTTCCAACAACGCCCAAGTGACCCAGCACGGGCCCTTCCCAAACACCTGCCGCATCCACTCCATGCTAAAAGGTGATAAGAAAAGGGCCCACAGCCACTCACCTGTGACGGCATCAGTGGAGATGGGGCCCAGACGTTTCCGCCCCCACATCCCATACAGGTTGAACTTGTAGCGGTGGGATGGTGACAACCCAGACACGGTCACCGTGTGGGAGCCACCATCTACAGGCAGCACCTGTGGCTGGCCTTGTGCATCCTTGTACTGCACCACAAAGGAGTCAAAGGTGCCCTCGGGGACGCTCCATTCGAGCTGGACGGAGTCAGAGGTGACATGGGAGGCCGTGAGCTCGCCAAGATGGGGCTGGGATGGTTGTTCCTCTTCTTCTGGAGATGGGGCTGCAATATGGAGAGCACAACACAGGGCGTAGCCATCCCCCCATACAACTATCCATCTGTTCAACAACCAACCAAACATTCATCTAACTGTCTATCTATCCCCTGTGCAAACATTTATCTGTCTGTTTGTCTGTCCATCCATCCATCCATCCATTAATCATCCTCTACTCCTGCCAGACTTGCATGCTCCTAGCCTTCATACATTCCCCGGTCAGCACATAAAATTTCCCCATTTTCATTAAGGCCCAAGTGACCAGGACAGGCCCTCAGAAGGCTCCAGACACAGTCTAAACTCACAGCCCACAAAAGGTCAAGCACATGGCATACAGCAGCCCTCACCTGTGACAGCATCAACGGAGATGGGGCCCAGACGTTTCTGCCCCCACATCCCGTACAGGTTGAACGTGTAAGGGTGGGATGGTGACAGGCCTGGCACGGTCATTGTACGGGATTCACTGTCCACAGACAGAACCTGTGGCTGGCCTTGTTCATCCATGTACTGCACCACGAAGGAGTCAAAGGTGCCCTCAGGGATGCTCCATTCGAGCTGGATGGAGTCAGGGGTGACGTGGGACACACTGAGCTCGCCCAGTCGTGGCTCTGATGGCAGTTCCTCTTCCGACTCCACTGCAGCTGCAACACAGAGGGCAGAATTCAGGGTACGAATATCCCCCAGTGCATCTGTCCTTCCATCCGTCCATCCATCCATCCAAAGATGTGTTCCCATTTTCCACAGGGCAGAAGAAACCCAACACAGGCCCTTGCAAGGCTACTGTCATACTCCAAACACACGGCCCACGGCAGACACAGACTTGTCACACATCAGGACACACCTGTGACAGCATCAACGGAGATGGGGCCCAGACGTTTCTGCCCCCACATCCCATACAGGTTGAACGTGTAAGGGTGGGATGGTGACAGGCCTGGCACGGTCATTGTACGGGATTCACTGTCCACAGACAGAACCTGTGGCTGGTCTTGTTCGTCCATGTACCGCACCACAAAGGAGTCAAAGGTGCCCTCGGGGATGCTCCATTCCAGCTGGACAGAGTCAGGGGTGACATGGGAGGCTATGAGGTCGCCTAGGTGTGGCTCGGATGGTAGTTTCTTTTCAGGCTCGACTGCATCTGCAAGAGATAGTGATCAATGCAGGGTATAAATACCCACAGACCATCTGTCCATCCATCCATCCATCCATCCATGAAAATCTCCACCCATTTATTGACAAAACCTTCCATCCACACACCCGTACATTCTACTCAGTGTTTCCCCAAGTGTCAGCTTAGTTACATTCACCCAGAACAGAAACCCTCACCTGTGACAGCATCAGTGGAGATGGGGCCCAGACGTTTCCGTCCCCACATCCCATACAGGTTGAACTTGTAGCGGCGGGATGGTGACAGCCCTGGCACGGTCACTGTACGAGAACCACCATCCACGGGCAGCACCTGCAGCTGGCCTTGTGCATCCTTGTACTGCACCATGAAGGAGTCAAAGGTGCCCTCGGGGACGCTCCATTCGAGCTGGACGGAGTCAGGGGTGACGTGGGAGGCTGTGAGGTCGCCCAGGTGTGGCTTGGCTGGTGGTTCCTTTTTGGGCTCGACTGCAGCTGCAGGGCATAAATTTGCCCCAGTCCATCTGTCTGTCCATCCATACATCTACCCACCCACCCATCAAGCTTTCTCTTCACCCATCCATGCAACTATCCATCGGTTTATTGACCTAAGCTCCTTCCATACACCCTTACACTCAATTCAGCATCACGCCAACTGTCAGCTCAACCACATATCAACCCTCCCATCTACCCACCCATGCTCGTAACCAGAAAACAAACACTTGGAAGATGTCCATCCACCCTTCTACTCAGCAGTCTGTTCAGTAATTCATTCAGTTAATCATTCAGCCATCAAGAACCTTCCCCAACCATCTAAACAGTGATCTAGACCTTGATTTAGCTCTTTGCCCACTGCTTCCACCTTTTCATCCAGGTGTTTCTTACACTGTTAATTATTGAATCATCAAATCATGAAACAGTCACTTTGGAAAGGATATTGAATGCTCATCAGCTTCAACCTTTCCTGGAAAATGGGAGCCTAAATGAGATTATTTAGTACACTTTCAGGTTGTATCTTGACTACCTCCTGTAACAGGGATTCTACCATGTCTCTGGGTGGGTACTCCCTTAATCCCCCCAGTTTATCCCTTAGTCTCTCCAAACTTGCCTGCACTCACCCATTTTTCTATTCCCCAATCAGAGGCCAAGTGATGTAGCTGCCACCCAGAAGGGCCAAGGAACTGGGAGGAAATGCCCCCACTCCCACCCTGTTCCAAAACCAAGGTATGAAAAGGATGAGAACACTTCATGCAGCAGCCCTCACCTGTGACGGCAGCAGTGGAGATGGGGCCCAGACGTTTCCGTCCCCACATCCCATACAGGTTGAACTTGTAGCGGTGGGATGGTGACAGGCCTGGCACAGTCACCATGTGAGAGCCACCGTCCACAGGCAGCACCTGTGGCTGGCCTTGAGCATCCTTGTACTGCACCACAAAGGAGTCAAAGGTGCCCTCAGGGACGCTCCATTCCAGCTGGACAGAGTCAGGGGTGACATGGGAGGCTGTGAGGTCGCCTAGCTGTGGCTCGGATGGTGG
>CM021780.1:50037-74350 GCA_011076525.1 Nettapus auritus
CCCGTCCCATGCACTGCTGCTCCCAGGCAGTCGCAGCAGCTGCGGCTTCAGCACAGGGGGATTGGGACCCGGCCAATTGGGGGCTGGGGGAGGAGTTGGCCCAGTAGGGTTCGGCCCAGCCCAGCTGGACCCAGTTGGGACCCACTGGTTCTGCTCAGCCCATTTCAGCTTGGCTCAGCTCAGCCCAATCCATCCCAGCCCAGCCCGGTTCTGCTCGGCTTGGCCCGCTTAGGTTGGGCTCAGCCTGCTTTAGCCCAGCTCACCCGGTGCGTTTCGGTTCAGTTCGTCCCGGCACGGCGGGCGGCGGGTGCAGCAGTGCCGGAGCGGGGCGGCTCCATCCCTTTCATAGCCCTGGGCTGGGCGCTCCGCCAGCGCTGAGCTCACGGCGTGGCCCCACCGCAGGTGCCGCCGGGCCGGGGCAGGAGCGGGCTGGACACTGGACAGCACCGGGCTCGGCTGAGATGTACCCAGGACAGGAACGGGGCAAGAACCCGAACAAGAGTGGGGCAGGAGCAGGCTGGGCCTGGGGAAGGACCAGGCTGGACTTGGGGGCAGAACTGAGGGGACCAGCACCGCTCCTGCACCTGCTTCTCCTTGAGGTCCGGCGGACACAAGGGGGGTCTTGAGCCCCCCACCGCCTCCCCGTTGCTCCATGGGCTGGGGGAACCAGGCCCCCCCTGCTCCGAGCGGGGCCCCCAGCCTGGCCGCGGCCCCGCTTGGGATGAGCGGGACCGGGCGGGATCGGGCGGACCCCGGGGGGGGCCTGGGATGTGTTTACGGGCAGCGGTCACCGCAGCAACCAAACATCTGGGCGGCGTGGCCAGATGTGGGGTCCAGCTGCCATAGCAGAGCGGTGACACAACGCGTGGGGGGGGGCCAAAGGAGGGGGAGTCCACGGCTCCCAGGAAACCAGCACAGCCTGCTCCAGGGCTCCCCGTCCTCCCAGTAACCCAGCACTGCCTGCCCCAGTGTTCCCAGTAACGACAAGCAGCCCCAGTGCTCCCAGTATCCCAGCATGGCCTGTCCTGGTGCTCCCAGAAACCCCAGCCCTGCCTGCCCAGCAGCTCCCAGTGCTCCCAGTAACACAGCACAGCCAGCCACAGCGGTCCTAGCATTGCCACTATGTCGGCATAGCCAGCCAAGCTGGTCCCAGTATCCTAACGCAGCTTGCCCTGGTGCCCCCAGTAACTCCAGCGCTGCCTGCCCCACAGCTCCTGATGCTCCTAGTAACTCATTGCCACCTGCCCCATGGCTCCCAGTGCTCCCAGTAACCACAATCCCCCCTCCCTCTGTGTCCCCCCAGCCCCAGCTACCCCATGGCTCTGGATGCCCTCGCACAGCTCCAGGTCCTGCCCCATGGACCTGGGGCAGTGCTGGCTCAGGGAGGCACAAACACAAAATGGGGCTTGTTGGGCCTGTCCCTGTCCCATCCCCAGTGCAGTGGGGCCGGGCCGTGGGGCTGTGCTGTGGAACCAGCCGTGGGCAGGGGGGGGACCATGCCCTGGGCTTGGCTGCAGGGTGTGCTGGGGGGTGGGGGGAGCTGGGCCATGATGCTGTGCCCTGGGACTGCAGAGCTTTGCTATGGGGCCAAACCTTGGGGCTGCAGGACCAAGCTGCAGGGCTGTGCTATGGGGCTATGCCGTGGGGAGGGGGGGGGGCAGGCTGTGGAATTGTGCTGTGGGACCATGCCGTGGGGCTGCGCCACAGACAGGGCCGGGTGGGGCCATGACTCAGCTTGGCCCTGGGCCCCCCCCTCCATGTCCGTCCTCCCCCCCCCCCCCCGCTGTTGTTGTTGTTGCTGCGGGACACGGGGCAGGGGGAGTAGGCTCGGCTTGGGTCCACTGCGTGGGGGCTGGAGACACCCGGGCGCCTGGGTCCCTGGGGGGCCAGCGGGGCGTGAGGTGCAGGGCAGGGTTATCTGCATGCCTGCGTCCCCCAGGGCTGGAGTTGTGGGGCAGAGCGGGGTGGGGGAGGATGGATGTCTGGGTCCCTAGGGCCTGGGGGTGTGGGGCAGAGCCGGGGGGGCGGCGGACGCCCGGGTTCGTTGGCGTGAAATCGTGTTTTGCTCTTCGCCTCCGGCCAGGCGGACCCAACCCGGCGGGGCTGGGGGTCACGTGTGGGGCTGGGGGGGCGAGGGGGGGCATAAGACATGTGAGGTGCTGGGGTTCACGTGCAGGGCTGGTGAGTATAGGATGTGGGGAGGGCAGGGGGCACATACGGGGCTAGGAAGTGGCACGGGGCACGTGGGGCTTGGGAGGACGCACGGGGCTTGTGTGGGGCTGGAGGACACGAGGGAAGTCGGGGGGCATGGGCACATGTGGGGCTGGGGGTAGAAAGAGAGGCTGGGGGGGTATTAACACATTTGGGGCTGGGTGTCCATGGGCATGTGAAGAGCTGGGGGCACATGGGGTTTGTGCTGGTGTTTTGGAGCTGGTGAGCACAGTGTGGGGGGGGGCATGGAATGCATAGGAGGCTGTAGGGCAGATATTGAGCTGGGCATGTGGGGGGGGGGGGTGCAGCTCTGTGTGGGAGAGAAACTGCTCTGGCCCAGCCCCGCTGCTCTTGCGAGGATTTTCCTTGGCTTCCAACAACAGCCTGAGTGCAGGTGGCTGCCGGAGACACTTGGGGGTCATGGAGTGACCCCAGCCCTAAGGTACCGCCAGGACTACACCTCAATTCTCACCTCTATGCCCCAGGACTCCTCCATCCCGCATGTTCCGCCCCAGTGACACCCAACACGGCAGTGTGGAGCAGAGCCCAGTGCCCTGCCGCACGGACGGGACACATTGCCCCTGTTTGTGACGGGGAGGCTGTGAAGGGGGAGACCAACCCATACTGGGAGGCTCTGGAGGATACCCCCTCCCCTCAACACCACAGGGGCCTGGCCGTGCTGCCCCCCAACCCCATATGCTAGGATGGGGACCTGGTATGGCTCCAAGCACCCCCAGGGCAGGAGATCCCTGCTCTAGGCTCAGGTAACCGTTGGTCCCCACAGCCCCCATCACCCTCCAGGCACAACCGGGGCTGGTAGTCCCTGCTCGGATGTCCCCTGATGTGGTGGTGGCACCCTGTGACACTGAGTCAGGCCTGGCACGGGGGGGATGCTGTGGTGGCCCCGTGGGCTCAGACGTGGCTCCAAAGTCCCTGCTTCCTCCAGGGCTCGCTCACGGCAGTGTTCCCCAGGGGATGGCCGTGCCTGCAATGTCCCCGTCCCTCCCGGCAGGGCCACCAGGGCCTGGTAGGGAGGAGAGAGAGCAGCTGCTGGGATGGCAAAGGGCAGCTGTGGTGTAGCTGAAGGACGGTGGTCCCTGCAGTCCCCTCAGGGCCCGTTGGGTCCTGCGATCCCCTCAGGGGCCACAGTCCCTCCTCTTCCTCCGGGCACCCCTTCCCAATGGGTTTCTCAGTGGTCGGGGCCCCACGTGCCCAGTGCTGCATCCTCCCAGCCCCGTGGGGAGCCCAGCCCCGGGCCCGGCCCTCCTCCAGCCTTGGGATCCTTGGTCCCTGAAGGGACCGGTGGCCCCTTGCCCATCAGAGCTTGGCTCCCTTTTCCTGCTGCTTCTGTTAACTAGCCTGAAGCCCTGAAATTAGCACTGATAATTTCCGCAGTGCTGCGCTCAGGCTGGCCAAACCCTCCCCGAGCCCACAGAAAGCTTTGTAAAAGGCACGTGTTCTTGGCAAAAACATCAGTGGTTTATTGTCGTGTTATCCATGCCTGCGGCTCCCTTGGATCAGCTCAGAGTGCAGCGCTACTCGGTGCCTTAAACACAACTTGAGTGCACTTACCCTGTGTGTAACAGGTCAGGTTAAGCACGGCTATTTCCGGAATATGGTTAATAAAAGCAGCTTTTAAGAGAAATATCTAGAAAGTGACAGTGGAAGGGGTGCAGTGTACGGCCTGCTGATAGATCTGTTATCACACCGGACCTGGAAGAAATTGCTATGCGTGCCTGAAGGAGCCTCAGCAGGTGCACAGGTAGTGCCATGAGGTACACAGTGACTACGTGTAACAGGAGAGGAGGTCTCAGACTTGCATCCTCGTCCGTTATGCAAACAACAGCACGGCTTGAGTACCACATATTTCCCTGCTGTGGCTCCCTGCTGAGCCGACCTTGCTCCTGGTGGTGCCTGGAGCTTCGTCACAGCAGAGAGAGGTGGAAGTTGGCCCCAAGGTAGGGGTTTGAAGCAGAAAGGGCTGCTGTGCTCAGGAGAAAGCTGCTGGGCTCCCTTCCTCCGTTTAATGGCGCTTCCTAAAACAGGAGAGGATGGTGGGGTGGCTCTGGGGAGCTCGCCAGCAGGGATTTCCCAGGCACACAGCAGGGCAGAAGGGGCCTTACCTGTACCTCCGCACCCAAAGCGCGCCGATCGCGACCACAGCTGCCAGCAGAGCAACCCCAAGCCCTGCGATCAGCCCAGCATTTGATTTCCCTGAGGAACACGAGCCCGTCAGCTCTCCTGCTCTGCTCCATCAGCACGGCGCAGGAGCCCCATCCCCAGCACCTACCCCAGGGGATGAGGAGGCTGCGGGTGCCCAGGCTGTGGTGGCGAACGCGGCAGGCGTAGCTGTGCCCGTCACGGGGAGCCACGGTCAGGACGCTGTAGACCTGGTAGGTGAGGTCGGCGTTGGGCAGGACAGCGCTGGTGTTCAGGGCCGGGCCCGGCGGCACCTCGTGGCCGTCCCGCAGCCAGGCCACGCTGATGGGCCGCGGGTAGAAGCCGGTGATGCGGCAAACCAGCAGGAGCTGGGCTGGGCCAGCCGTGCGGGCAAAGACGGTGGCAGCGGGCATCACTACGGGGCAAGAGTGAGGGCCAAGGGGAGCCCAGCAGGAGCACTGCCCACCCCTGTTGTCGAGGGGACACACACACTTTCGGGTGGCTGTGCCAGGGTTGAGGAGGGCCTTACCTCGTCTCTCCAGATCTGCCCTCCCGTACTCAATGAACCTTTCCAAAATGTCAACACAGGTGACATTGAGGAGCACTTGTGTCAGCTCATTGAGGGTGGTGGCATTGTTCAATAAATGTTCAGTGGTTGCTGAGATCTCATTATCTGGCACCCGACCCCAAGTTCCCTTGTTCAGGTGGAACCGTAGCAAGTCCTGGCCCTCGTAGGCAACGACAAGGAAGGTCCTGGTAGTCCTGTTGGGCTGGATCTTGCAACCTATGAAGGACTGGAAGACGAAAGGGACTGGGGGGAGACAGGATGTGAAGGGTAGAGGGGATATGTGGGGTGTTCAGCATGGTGTCCCCTCGGGAGCCTTAGGGGGTCCGCCTGAGTTGCATCCCCACCCCCAAGGGCTCTGGAGAAGCCTGGCCCGTGGGGCTGCCCACCAGCCTTGGCTCATGCCCGAGGGGTCACTTGGGAATGGAGGGTGGGACTGTGGGCACCTACAGGACATCCCGGTGCGCCTGACGAGTGTCTGCACCAGGCTGTTGAAATCCCGCAGGTATGACTTGATGGAGCTCTCAATGACGTCCCAGTCACCTTTGGGCAGGGCTGGACGCAGCCAGGGCTGGTGGTAATGGATGTCCCAGGTGCGGCTGTCCAGGGAACCAATGCTGATGTCCCCCACGAGGCCCTGCCCCCCCACTTGCACGGACGTGGCATTTTGGAAGATGGCGAAATGGCATAGCTGGAGCATGTGAGAGCCTGCCGGAGAGGGGGGAAAGAGCTGGGGAAAGTGATGCCGCTTTTGTCGTGACCTGACAGCTTCTTGGGGTCCCCTGCAGCCCCCCACTGCTTCAGCAGCCCCAGCTCTGGCCCCCCAGCTTGACCATGGCCCTGCGAAGGACGTGTGGAGCTGGGGGGAGAGTAGAGGAAGGGGAGAAGGTTGGGGTGAGCTCCTACTTACCCTCCGGCTCTGCCCACATCCCAAGAAAGAAGAGGAAGAAGAGGAAGAGGAGAAGGCAACGGGGCCGCATGGTATCCACAGCGAGGCCACAGGCAAACACAGCAGTTGGAAGATGGAGCTGCGTGGGCTGCTCACTTCTCCCCAGGGTGACTCTGACATCGGTGGTGGCGCTGGGTGCCCTGACAGCCAATGGAGCTGGCGTTGAGGTTTCGGGGTGGGCCCTAAGGTGCCCTCTGTCAAGAGCTGGGCTGGGACACGCAGGGCTGCCAGGTCTAGGGGGCTGGGTGGGTTCTCCTAGGGCTGCCGTGGCACCCCAAGACAATGAGGGAGGCAGAGCTTGGCCTTGCGCCAAGGGTCCCCAACCCCCTGAGCCAAGCACTGAGGGGACCGCGGGGAGCAGCGGGCAGCGAAGGGCAATGTGAAGAGGAACGGTCATTGAGGAGGTCTTGTGGGGACCACCGGTCACCTGAGGGGACTTCAGGCACCAGCAGGCACCTGAGCTGAGGGTTTGAGGCCCTAAGGAGACTGATGGTTGCTTGAAGGGGGACTTTGGAGATCAGCCATCATCTGAGGGGACTGCAGGGACCACCGTCCTTCAGCTACACCACGGCCGCCCTTTGCCATCCCAGCAGCTGCTCTCTCTCCTCCCTACCAGGCCCTGGTGGCCCTGCCGGGAGGGACGGGGACATTGCAGGCACGGCCATCCCCTGGGGAACACTGCCGTGAGCGAGCCCTGGAGGAAGCAGGGACTTTGGAGCCACGTCTGAGCCCACGGGGCCACCGCAGCATCCCCCCCGTGCCAGGCCTGACTCAGTGTCACAGGGTGCCACCACCACATCAGGGGACATCCGAGCAGGGACTACCAGCCCCGGTTGTGCCTGGAGGGTGACGGGGTGCCCTGCCTGCAGGCTGAGCTTCCTGGGGGCACTGGTGCCACACTGGGGCTGTTCACAGGAGCCCAGCAGACCCTCAGGGATCCAGGTGGTTCCCCCAGGACACCAAGGGGCTTTGAGGGGGGGGTGACAGCACCGGGACCACCCGCCCTCAGCCGGAGTGGGACAAACTTCCCCTTGCCTGCGTTTCAGTTCTGCCTTTACCCCCAAGCACACGGCCTCTGGGAAAGGGGAAGAGAAACTGCAAGCTGAGGGAAAGTGCCTGGGGATGGCAGATAAGAGCAGTGGGGGAGACGAGCTGGGGGCGAGGCCATCCCTTGTCACCGCATTGTCCCCATGACTGTTGCTGCAGCACCCCAATTTTGGCACGGGTGTCCTAACCTGAGCGGGGAAACTTCTGCCCCCGGTTGGGGTGTGTGGCTTCTCATCGCCCCCTCGCCGGGCAGCCCCGTTCCCAGGGTGGAGGAGGTGGTGCAGGACTGTCCCCTCCACTGGGGGTACGGATGGAGCGGGGGGAACCCAAAATGGAGGCGTTTCAGCTGCGCTCCATCCTGTGCTCCCCGACCTCCAGCCCAGGCCCTCCCAAAAACCCCTGCCCCAGCCCCATTGGTGGAGCGCTGCTGCCAGGACCCCAAGGGTGCTTCCTTCTCCCCGCCGCCTTGACTGCTTCAGCCTCAGCCCCAGCACCATGCGGCCGCATCGCCTCCTCTTCCTCCTCCTGCTTCTCTACCACAGGACATGGGCAGAACCAGAAGGTAAGTGGGAGCTCTGCTGTCCTCCCATGACAGCAGGGAACCAGGTGGGCCCCCCTCAGGCATGGGGGTCACTGTGGTGTGGGCACAGTACATCCCCCATCTCCCTTCCCCCCCTCTCTTGAAGCCCCATCCCCTCTCCCAGCAGAATCAGAGATTTTCCAGCTGTTCCAGACCTTCCTCCTCCCCACTGCCAACTCCACCGAGGTGGCTGGGGCGGCCGTGCTGGCAGACATGTTCGTCTACGTGCTGGACCCGGACACCTGGAACCTCCGCATCTGCTACCCCTGGGTCCACCAGGCCATGGCTGAGGGTGACATAGAGAAGATTCTGTCCTCCTTCAAGCTTGGCATGCGCAACGCGATCCGATTCATGCACGAGATGGCCAAGAAGGTGCAGGTGGAATGTGAGTACGGGGAGAGCTGCAGACGCAGCACCCCTTCCCACCAGGGCAGGGTTTGCAGGGTCTCGGCGGGGGGTGACAGCCTCCAAAGGGCAAGGGAGGCTCCAAGCTACTTGGTGGGTGCGGAGGCGGTGTACTGAAATGCCCTGCGCACCAGGGAGCTGCTGCCAGTCTCACCAGGGCTGATCAGGGGAGGAGAAACATGGAGGGAACATCTGGGGGGCAACATGGAAGTAGAAACTTGGGGGAGCACTCTGGGGGGCACAGTGGTGCTCAAACACCCAGCCCTTACGCTTGATCTACCCTGACAACTCATCGGGTGCGCGCGGTCCTGGAAGCACAACCCCACCGCCCATGGTGCCCCCCTGCCCGCACCTTCCCAGCTGCCCCCACCTTGGGCCACCCCCGTCCCCATGCTCACAACCCCCCCCCTCTGCTACCTCTGCTCCTCGCAGACCCTGTGGTGTTCCAGCTCAACGCAGGCTGTGAGCTTCACCCCAATGGGACGAGCCGCTCCTTCGCCAAAATTGGGGAGGGCGGCAGAGACCTGGTAGAGTATGACGTAGAGAGAGGGTACTGGGCTCTCCAGCAGTCGACCCTGCTGGCCAAGCTGGCGGGCCAGACCCTCAACGGGATGATGGCTGTCACAGAAATGGTGGAGCACCTCCTTTCCAAATCCTGCCCGAGCCACCTCCGTGCCCTGTGCAAGCATGGGAAGGCAGATCTGGAGAGACAAGGTGAGAACCCTGTGGTCCCAAAACGACCACACCAATGCATCCCTCATCCTGGGGCCAAGCGGAGCCACTGCTGGGCTCCCCTTGGCCCTCACTCTTGCCCCGTAGTGATGCCCGCTGCCACCGTCTTTGCCCGCACGGCTGGCCCAGCCCAGCTCCTGCTGGTTTGCCGCATCACCGGCTTCTACCCGCGGCCCATCAGCGTGGCCTGGCTGCGGGACGGCCACGAGGTGCCGCCGGGCCCGGCCCTGAACACCAGCGCTGTCTTGCCCAACGCCGACCTCACCTACCAGGTCTACAGCGTCCTGACCGTGGCTCCCCGTGACGGGCACAGCTACGCCTGCCGCGTTCGCCACCGCAGCCTGGGCACCCGCAGCCTCCTCATCCCCTGGGGTAGGTGCTGGGGATGGGGTTTGGGGGTGGCTCCCACTCTGGTGATTTTGCGTGCTCACGTCTGCCCTCTGCTCTCTCCCCGTGCCAGAAAACCCCACTGTGACTCCCACTGTCATCATTGTCATCGTGGTGCTGGTCCTTGCTGTTGCCATCGGTGCTGCTTGGTGGTGGAGGTACAGGTGAGGGCTCCAGCCACAGGGACAGAGTCCCCTTGGACAGCAAGCACAGCTCACGCTGGTCCCTCCTTGCAGGAAAGGTGCCATGTCCAGGCAGGAACCCCAGGAATCCCTCATCTGATGCCCCAACCCCCCCGTGCTGAGACCCCCTGCTCTGTCCCCAACCCACCTGCATTAATAGAAGTGACAAAGTGGGGCCAGGCCAGTGGGGGACAAGCAGGCCACACAGGAGCAAGAGACATGGAAGGATCTGGTGGACAGTCACCCCTCAAGGCCCATGGAGCACTGCGCCCCCAAAGGCTGGTCACAGCCCCCCGTGCTCCCTACCAGTGTGTGCAGAGCAAGCCCCATTGCAAGGGAGGGACACGAAGGCCACCAGCCCCTGGATGTCAGGAACAACTACAGCCATAGGTGCCTCCTGTGCAGGAAGGGACAGCCAAGAACCACCCCAATTCCCCAGCACTCAGGGTCCCAGCAAGCCCTCCAAGACACCCTATGGCCACGGGCATCCCATTCCCAACATTCCCTGTGTGCTCGCCCCCACACATGTCCCTGCCTCACCTCGTGCCCCCCGCCCAGCCCCTGGCTCCCTTCCTCATCACCAAGTGCCCCTCTCCTCCTCTCCTGCTGGAAGCAGCGCGGGGTGAGGGGAGCCCCAGGCCCGGGACCTCCAGGACCCCGAACGCCCTCACAGAAACACAGGATGGTTGGAAGGGACCTCTGGAGACCATCCAGTCTGTTAAAGCATGGTCACCTAGAACATGTTGTGCAGGGGCACATCCAGGCGGGTTTTGAATGTCTCCACAGAAGGAGACCCCACAACCTCTCTGGCAACCTTTTCCAATGCTCTGTCACCAGCACAGTAAATATTTTTTTCCTCATATTCAGATGCAACTTTGTGTTTCAGTTTGTGCCTCTTGGTTCTCTTGCTATCACTGGGAGCCTCTGGATAAGAGTCTGGCCCCATCATCTTGACACCCTCCCTTAAGATATTGATAAATTAGGATATTGATGTCCTCTTCTCCTAAACAGGCCCAGCTCTCTCAGCCTCTCCTCATATGACTGATGCTGTAGTGCTCTGCACTTGTAGCTAGCAGTGTCACACCAATGTTTTGTTTATTGCTGAGCAATACTGGCACAGCATCAAGATTCCCTCCAGCCCCCCCGAAAGCCAGAAGGCTGGGTGTGGGCAAGAGGTGGGGAGGAGACAAAAACCCCAGAGGGAGGAGGAAGTCTCTGATGACCAGATAACAGAGTAGCAAAACCAAAAGACCAATGGATGGTATTAGTCACCCCTATAGTCGAGAAGAAACAATGGAAGAAGGAGTCAGTTCATTTAGGAAGGGAAGAAGCTTCTCCTAAAAGGCTCTGGGAGGGAGAAGTGTTGTGATCTCAAAAAAATGTGTCAATAGTCATGAAGACCTCGAGAAAATCTATATGCAGGTAGCACCTTTTGCACTACAGGTGGGCTTATTGCAACGTTTGCAGGAGGGGTGGACACCAGAAACTGAGCCCTGCAAATCTCACTGCTGGAGGAGCAGCTTTTTGTCAGGATGTGTGCAACTGTCACCACCACCCACTCAGTAGGCCACATCGGTTTCACAGGAAGAGGGTCAAGACACACAGCTTCTTCTTCCCAACCTCACAACCTGCCGCTGACACTAAGACAGGGAACAAGGTAAAGGATGTTGGTTCCGTAGGTCTTAGCTAGCACAACTGTATGCTAACGACCACAAAGATAAGGGAGTAAAAGTATGCATAGATAAAGGAACCAGCAAGAACTGGCTTGACTGATGAAGTCTGTCAAAGAAAGGAAACATCAGTGCCATTGTCCAGCCCAAGAGAGGTAAGACTAGGGATGTCTGACAACAGCATACAGTTTCTCCCTTCATTTTTCCCACCAAATTCCCATCATGCTGTTGACTGACCAAAGGGTGTCAAGATTAGAAGTGGGCAATGCCAGCCATTTTTGCTCTCTGCTGCTTTTAGGAGGAAAGGACGAGAAGGTGCATTAACCATACCGGTTAGTAAGCGCATAGGAGTGTGCCCTCCACGCTGTTTCAACATGCTCCCTCCAACCCTACAGCCATGCAATGGAGCAATCAGACAGCTCCTCCTGGAGGGCTTTTGGAAGGGTCTTGCTACCTGTTGGCAATGCTGCTGGTGGTGTCATCCCCACCTGCCCGTGTCCAGGCAGGGAAAGTTAAGGCCGAGTGTCACTCTTTCCCACGTGCCCCTTTCCTGTCTGTGGTTTCCCTGCCTTCTTCCTCTTGCGTGAGTGCTTCCTGACTGGGGCTGAGTGGAGGGGGAGTAGCACCCAACGGTCACGGCCACTGCTGGCTACAGGGGCACCGAGGACCCACCACCCACGCCAGGGACTCTGGGAAGGGATATGTGAGGCGTTGAGGTACTGGCGGGGAAGGCTGGTGGGATGGGAGGTCTGGGGGGCCACTGAGCAGTCTTGAGACAACTGGGAGGTGTGGGTGGACAACTGAAGTTCTTGAGGATCACCTGGAATATCTGTGAGGTGGGGGCACTAGCAGGTTTGGAACGTGACTGGGAGGTTTATGGGAACTGGAAGGGTGGGGTGGAAAACTGGGATGTCTTGGGGTCAACTGGGAGGTTTGGGGGAGTAACTTTGGTGGTGTGGCTGGCCCACTGGGAGGTCTGGGAGTCAGCTTTGAGGTCTGTGGGATGCCAAGATATAGGGGATGAGATGAGAGTAGAAAGGGAAGAGCAGGAGGAGGCCTCAGAGGGTGGGGAGAAGGAAAGAGGGACAGATGAGGAAGGGAGGGGCTCTAGGGAATGGCAGTATTGGAGGAGGGGGATGGAGAGATGGAGGGATGGCTGAGTTTGCTCTGAGTGACGCCGGTTAACCCCATCCCCACAGCCCCCACTGCGATGTCCACCCCCTCCTCCAATGGGACAACCACCTCCATCCCCAGCGCAGCAGTGGGGCTGACCCTGCTGTCAACAGCAATGGTTGTAGGGCTGCCAGGGAACGCCCTCGTGTTGTGGAGCTGCGCCGCCACCCGTCGCCGTGGCATCCCCATGCTGCTGGTGTTCCACCTGGCTCTGGCCGATGTGGCCACCCTCCTAACCGGCCCTGTCTACATCCGCTTCCTGAGCACCGGTCGCTGGGACCTGGGCCTGGCTGCTTGCCGTGGCTGCAACTACATCTGCGCTGCCGCCATGTACGCCAGCGTCTTCCTCATCGCCCTGCTCGGCCTGCACCGCTGCCTGGTGGTGTCCCGGCCGTCGGCGGCGGTAGTGGCGGGTGACCGCGCCGCCCAACTGGCCCACGGGGCCGCGGCGGTCACCTGGCTGGTGGCCTTGGTACTGGCTACTCCTTCTATCGCCTTCCGGCATGTGGAAGACGGGCTCTGCAAGAGGAAACACAGCTCGGCCACTTGGCTGGTGACCCACAACCTGCTGGAGACGGGGCTGGGCTGGGCCCTGCCGCTGACCGCCGTGGCCGTCGGCTATGGGGTGCTGCTGCAGCGGCTGCGGCGCACGCGGCTGGCACGGCGGGGCCGCACTCTCGGGCTCGTGGCCGCTGTGGTGGTCGCCTTCGCCGTCACCTGGGGACCCTACCACATCGCCAGCCTGCTGGAGGTGGTGGCAAAGCTGCGGAAGGGCAGCGAGCCCCTGAACAGGGTCGCCGGGGCCATCCGCCCACCAGCCACCGCCTTGGCCTTCATCAGCAGTGCCTTAAACCCCCTCCTCTACGCCTGTGCTGGCCGGGGGCTGTGCCACACTGCGGGGACTGCTCTCCTGCCCCGGCTCCTGGAGGGCTCCACGGCTTTCAGCAGCACCCGTAAGACCACGGCCAGGGCCACCCAGCGGACAAGGAGCACACAGAAAGACAAGGAGAAGGGGGGCGAGAACATGGCAGTGGAGGACATAGGGACAGGGGATGGGGGGACAGCAGTGGAAGTCGTGGGGATGGGGGATGGAGGGACAGTAGTGGAGGACACAGAAACAGGGGACAGTGGGACAGGGAGGGCATGATGGTGGAGAAGGCTGTGGGGAGGAGATGGGTTTTGTGGTGGCCCTAACACAAACCCCTGCCTCTGTCCATGCCTCCCTCCTTCTCTCCCTCCAACCATTCCGCCCTCCCTCCTCCCACATCTTCATCTCTCCCTCCACCCCATGGTCCTGGCGAGGCCTGAGCAGGACTGTAACCAATAAAAGAGGGATGGACAAGAAAGGCAGTAATTTGGGATGATCAAGGGGGCCTCTGGGATGATGCAGAATTTGCCAATGCATGCCATGAGTCTGGGGCAGGAGAACCTGGGTAGATGTAGATGAGTGACATAGGTGGAGATACAGTGTTTGGGGGGGAGTGCTGGCAGGGGTCAAATACCCCAAAATGGGCTCTGGGAGGGAGGTCACAGGGAGGTCTGGGGATAGCTGGGGAGGACCTGGGTTGTGCCAGGAGGAACAGCCCCAGGCACCAGGACCTGCTGGGGGCCACCCAGCTGGAAAGGAGCTCTGTAAAGGCCCAGGGAGTCCTGATGGAAACCAAGTGAAACAGGAGCCAGCAACGGGCCCTTGCCACAGAGAAATTTAACAGCATCCTGGGCGAGTATTGCCAGCAGGTCAAGGGAGGTGATCCTTCCCCTCTACTCAGCACTGGTGAGGCTGGGAATTAGAGAGTAACTGCTTTTCTTTCCCTGTGCTGCCTTTGCCTTTTTTTTCCCCCCTCTCCCTTTAAATTTTCCCTTTAATTAAATCATCCTTATCTCAAACCTTGAGCTCTTTGTGTCGTATTTTCTCACCCTTCCTCTTTGAGGAGGGGGAGTGAGAGGGTGGCCGTGGTGGAACCACCACGAGTAAAACCACCACACACTAACACAGCCGTATGTTGTAAATCAACCATAAGGACAGGTCTGAGACAGAAGTATGTTGTATATCAACCATAAGGACAGGACTGAGACAGGAAGAGTGTTGTCAACCACAAGGACAGGACTGAAACAGGAAGTACGTTGTATATCGACCACAAGGACAGGATGGCCCTAAAGGTAACCACCAAGACCAGACCTGGACTGCTAAAGTCTGTAAATGACAGGAAGGGTCAAAAGTTTAGCAGTGAGGAAGACTTCTGGCCTTCATCAAAAGACCACCAGAGTACGCTGGATGACCACCCAAGGACTCTAGCATGCGTGCAAATAGGGGCGGGAACCTATGTTAATGATTCTTTGGATACCTAATGAATATGTAAGAGACTTGGGGGGGGGGGAGTGAAATGAATATCTATATATCTCATCAATATAAGCACCCTGGTATTAACCCTTGGTCTGCAAGCTAGGAGGAGCGATCCCCCTTGCACCCAGTGCTGCAATAAACATACCTGCTTATAACTTTCCTCGAGTTGTAAAGTTTGTTTCCGTGTGTCACAGGAAAAGCAAAGGAAAACAAAGCAAAGCTGGGCCAAGAAAACCAAGGAAAGCAGGGCCAGGAAAGGCAAAGCAGAGCAAGGCAAAGCAAATCAAAGGAAAGTAGCACAAGGAAAAGCAGAGCATCGCAAGGAAAGACAAAGCAAACAAATGAAAGCAAAGCAGTTTGAGGCAAAGAAGAGCAAAGCAGGGGCAAGAACAGCAAAGGAAAGCAGAGAAGGAAAACCAAAACAGCGCCAGGGAGAACAAAGAAAAGCAGAGGAAGGAAAAACAAAGCAAATAGAAGAAGCTGGTGGCCAGCCCTGCTGTAGTTCTGGGAATCATGTGGCCGTTCAAAACCTCACTCAACACCAACCCCAGGCAAATAGCAGTGGACGCCCTAGAGGACTCCCAGGGCACTCTAGGGTGACCCAGGAGCCTCCTCTTGCACCCTAGAGGCAAAATAAGGACTGTTCCTGGAACCTGATAGTCTCCAGCAGCCTCACAGTGCCCTCTACTGCACTCTCTGGAGCACTGAGGCCTCCTGTGGTCCTCTGCTGCACACTATATCCTCCACAGGTCTACCAGGGCCACCCAGTGCCCTCTAATTCCCCAAGAAATCCTCCCATTGACCCCAGGTTTTGTCTAGGATGCCCTAGAGGACTTCAGGGCATTCCAGGATGCCCTACAAGCCTCCTCCTCTTCTCATCTTTCTCCTCCTCCACTCCCTCCCACTCCTCCTCTTTCTCTTTCTCTTTCTCCTCCTCCTCCTCCTCCACTTCCCCCCACAGCAGCAGATTCACCAGATCCCACCCGGGGCCAAGATAAAAGTAGGTCCACAAGGAAAGGAGAACCAGAAGAAAGAAATCAAATAAACAAGGCAAACAAACAAACAAAAAAACCCACAAACAAACAAAAAAAAAAGCAGAAAAAAAGTGTTGCAAAGGCCACTCACCACTTCCCACGGGTAGACGTGTGCCTGGGCAGCTCTCAAACAAGCTTTGCCCCCCTAAGCCCCCTCCTCTCTGTTTAAAAACTGGGCACGATATCTCTGTGGTTAGGAGACCCTGACACAGTGCAAACAGCCCATCCAGGCATCACCAGCACTGATATACCCCAGCACAGCACCACAGGGCTGCTGGAAGATAATTAATCCCAGCTGGACCCCCGTTGCACCACCCCTGATGCCCTCCGTGAGCAACAGCCCCAAAAGAACAGGAAGGTGTTTTGGGGACAGCAGGAGCGTGAGGTTTTGGAGCGTGCAGGAGGCACAAATTGGCTGCATCCCTAATATTTGCAGCTCTTGGGTTGTGCACATACACGTGGGTGCACCCAGGCACTCACAGAAGCACGTGTACGTGTGCATCCCAGCATTTTTCTCTGCAAAAGCATGGCCTAGGTGTTAATGCATCGCTTTTCAGCACGTGCTGGGAGTGGGAGCAACGTACACCCTGCAGCATGAAGGTTTTGGGGTGCAACAGGCGCCCTGCTGTGTAATTGCCTTGTGGGATGCCCCTGTGCCGGGGCAGGATTCGCCTCCGCTCTGCTGGGTCGGGTGGGCACAAACGATGCTCCGGAGGGGGTCTGGATGCAGAAGAGTTGGTTTGAGCTCGGAGGTTTCGGTTTTGACCTTGGGAGAGCGTCTCCGAGGCTCCTGCGAGCGGTGGGTTTCCGGCTCTAGGTTCAGCTCCACCCTTTGTGCTCAGAAAGTAGGAAGCAGAGGGCAAAGGGCGGTTTGGCTGAGCTGGGGAAGCTGGCAGGAGCTTGCCTATGTCCTCACAGCCTCGGGGGTTTTCTGACCCCCCCTTCCTCCCTCCCTTCTTAGCCCTCAGCAAGCTGCAAGGGGGGCAGGGCTGCGGTACCAAGCCGGCGATGCTTCGTCCACCCCGGGGAGCAGCGGTCTGGATGGGTTCAGGAGAGGTATGGCAGGGTCCTGGGGTTTGGAGGACCCCCTGCTTCCTATGTAGGACTGGGGGGGGAGGTCAAGAAGCTATGGGGAGGGGGCTTGGGGGTCCCCAGCAATAGGTCACCCAACCCGGCCTGAAGCTGGGCCGAGTTATTTTCAAGCTGCAGCCAATAGGTCCCTGCCTTAAAGATTATTTCAATTGCAGGTTTTCCCCCTTGTTCTAAGGAGCATCACAAACTGGAGAAAATGGCTTTTTTGTTTTGTTTTGTTTTGTTTTCCCCCCAAAAAAACTCCTTCCAAGGGAGGCTGAGCCCTCGCGGAGATGTGACAGCAGTGTCCCGTCTGCAGGACCAGGAACATCGAGGACACCAAAATATTGGTTTTTGTTTGTTTGTTTTCCTTGGAAAGGTGGGAATGGTGCCCATGCAGGAGGAGCTACCTGACCTCCAACTTGTGGTTTTATTATTACTATTATTATTATTATTGTTGTTGTTGTTAATTTTTAACTATTGCCTCATTCTGCAGGTTCTCGCAATCAAGCTTCCTCTAGGACAACCTTTTCATATGGATGTTCTTTGCACCATGCTCAGCTTTACACTCATTTCACTGATTTTTTTATACAAATGTATTTTTTTTTGCTGTTCGTCTCTCCCCAGTGAAGTTGGATGTGAAGATGCTGGTTTCCTCCTGCCTCCTTTGCAGCAGCTCTGTCCTGGCTTGTGCCATAATTTTATTTGGCTTTCACGTTCGCAAGCTGGATTGTGGTAAGGATCTCCTTCTGCCTCTTACATGGAGTCTGCCATTTGCTATATATTTATATATATATAAATATAGGCTTGTTAATGCTACAAAAAACACGATATATGCTGAAAAGTTGCCCGTGGGAGCAGTTTGTCACTGCGATATTAAGAAACTGCTGTTGCTTCCAGCCCTGCTCTGTAACTCAGGGCCCTTTGAACCTGTTGTTTGCAGCCCAGTTCCAAGTCCTGGGGTCCGATCACCCCATCACGGCCACCGTGGGAGGGGACGTCGTGTTGCCCTGTCACCTCTCCCCCAGGCTGAACGCCGAGAACATGGAGGTGAGGTGGTTCCGATCCCAGTTTTCCATCTACGTGCACCTCTACCACAACGGGCAGGACCACTTCTCCTCCCAGATGCCTGAGTACCAGGGGAGGACGGAGTTTTTGAAAGGGGGTGTCTCCGATGGAAACGTTTCCTTGCGGATCCTCAGGACCAGGCTGAGCGATGAGGGACAGTACCAGTGTCTCATTAAAGATGGGAATTTTTATGAAGAAGCCACTCTGGAGCTGAAAGTAGCAGGTAAAACCCCAGAGGCACGATTGCCTACGAGAAAGGCTTCTGGATTCACCCGTTTTCCCTATGAAGACTCAGAAATCCTTTCTATTTCCTCTGTGTAATAGCCTTTGTTTCCCCTGAGGACAATAGGAATAAAGAACATAATTGGATTGCACCCCAAGCTCAGAAGCTACCTGGGCGTCTTCCATCAGGGCTGCCCTGTTTTTGCAGCTGTCAAGAGAAGGGAAAAGCTTTGAGGGTTTTGAAAATCCCTC
The DNA here is from genome assembly GCA_011076525.1 of Nettapus auritus. Taxonomy (NCBI): domain Eukaryota; kingdom Metazoa; phylum Chordata; class Aves; order Anseriformes; family Anatidae; genus Nettapus; species Nettapus auritus. Next base: position 68,090 of record CM021780.1, read on the forward strand.
CTCTGGGATGGGCACTCCTTGTGTTTCTGTTGGTCTGGCTGATGCCTATTTCATCCTAGTCTCAGGTTCCAGCCCGCTTCTGTCCGTGGAGGATTACCAAGACGGGGGAATCCGAGTGGGATGCCGAGCAGCTGGCTGGTACCCAAAGCCTGAGATGCTGTGGAGAGATTTCCAGGGACAGCAGCTTCCTTCCTTTACTGAATCCGCCTCCCAAGACAAGAACGGCTTCTTTCAGGTGGAAAAGACCATCATCATCCTCAAAAACTCAAAGCAAAACCTGTCCTGTTCTGTCCAGAACACTCGACTTCCCCAGGAGAAGGACTCCTCAATTTACATATCAGGTGAGCTGCCGCCGGAATCAAAGCTTTTAAAACTCAAACCAGGGAAAAAAACAGGGAAATGCATGTCCTGCACTAACTCCACCTTGGCCATTTTTCCTTTTAGATGCCATTTTCCCAAAGGTCTCCCACTGGATGCTAACTTTCTTTGCTACCCTGGCTGGCTGCTCGGCTTTGCTGATTTTCTTCCTATTATTTATTTATCGGCTACGAGGTAAGGCATTAGGAAACTGCAAGAAGGGGTTGTGGCTCCTAAGAACAAACTGAAATGCCCTGAAATACCATTCTCCCGTGGAAATGTTCAGAAAATATGACCCTTCAGGTGGCACTGTAAGCCCACCGGAATCATAGAATATCCCGTGTTGAATGTTCTGTAATTTTGATATATTATTAAGATTATTAATGATCTTGATATATTACATTAATAATCAATAATCTTGATCTATAATCAAGATATCAATATAACATATCAAGATCTATTATCAAGATTATTGCATTATCATTATTGTGGAAGAAATCTTTTAATCTGTGCCACTTTCTCTGTTCTTTCTTACAGCCAAATACGTCACAGAACTTGGTAAGAGAAACTTGCTTTCCACTTTTCAAAGGGGATTTTTTTTTTTTTTGGCACCAGAAGAGGGTTGGGCATTGCTTGGTCTTGTGTCTGTGTGCATCTCCCACATTCTGCTTTGATAACAGTGGCTGCAGGCTAATTTCACAGCAAAAAGCCACTTGAAAGAATTCTGAGAAACAGAGGAAACAAACCGGGCAGATTTCATTTAAATTCTGAAAGTACATACACACACACAAAAAAAAAATAACAGAAAAAGACTTTTATTTTTTATTTTATTTTATTTTTTCCTCTTGCACATACCAAGATCTGTCAGATATTTTACCAATGTTAAGAAGTTTCACAGTTCTCTGTACCCCAATAGCAGACTTTTATCGCCAACAGTCCCCCCACGGATTATCTGTCAGAAAAGAAGCTTCCGCTCACGTTTTTCTTTCTGCTTTTGCTTTCAGAGAAACGCAGTGCAGAAATCCGTAAGTGCCACGGTTCTTCTGTCCGTGTGGGTAACTCTGCAGGGAGAACGAACCCTGCATCCGGATGCTTGTTTCATTGCATTATGAGAGCTGGGGGGAGGAAGTGGGGAGGAAGCAGTGCTTTTGCTGGTGTGTTGGGGAACACGTGAAGCGCGTGACTTCATCTGAACTGGGCAGTTTGGGTAAGTGACTTCAGGGAAGACCAGATCCCCTTCTGCTTGGTATAATAAATCTCTGATTGGATGGGTTGTGGTTCCTGAAGTCCCTCTATAGCATGTCTTTGGTAGTTTAATTGTATCTTTGGTGAACTGTATGGCTTTCAAGAGGCCAGCTTCCTTCTTTTCAGAGGATTAAAGTTCAGAGTTACACCTTTTCCCCAGAAAGCAACCCAAGAAAGCAATAAACACATGAACTTCCTTCTTTCATGTGTTAAAGTAATAGCTTTAATAACAACACTGCTAACAGAGAAATGGCATGCAAGTGAGATAAAGAAACCCCTTCCTTCAAATTAAAGCAGGCCGTCCATCAAAATCCCACTTAGGACAGTCACATTAAGCCTTTTCCCCCAAACCTGCACAACTTTCCATCAGCTCAATTTCCCATCTTTGGGTAGGAAAAGAACAATTTCCAGACCAGAGCCTGGACACGTTGCCAGCACCAAGTTAGTGCTTCCCAGCAGTCCCATTTATTTATTTTTTCCTGTCTTTTTTCTCCCCCAGGGGAACGTGATATGGAAATACGTTCTTGTTCTTCTGCTTCTTCCACCAACTAAAGCCCTAGGACAAGGCAGAAGAGCTTTCCCTCACTTTCTCCTTCTAAGTTTAATTTCTCAGAGGCCATCAAAGATAAATGATGGTGGCACCAACACCGCCAATTGCTTCCATCCCACTGGGGTGCACAAAATCCCTTCTTCAAGCCAATTTTACATAAAGCTACATTCCATCTGCTTTCCCCTGGCTCTGCATCTCTGCCTGGGCAGATTTGTGAGGTCTAGCACCATAAAAGCACCTCTGAACATACCCCTGGGACTGGTGGCTATGTAGGGATTCAAGTGCGGGGTTTTGACCCAAATGCTTCTACTAAGAACATGCTCGTTTTGTTTTTCTGTTTCAGGGAAACATGCTGCAGAACTGAGTAAGTTTAATCCTTGCTCTTCCCCCCCCCATCAAGGAAAGCATTGTCCTCATTTTGATGCATCCCCACACTGTGTAGGCTGCACCAGTTTTGTAAATGAAATCACATTCCAGTAAATGAATCTGAAGCATGCCTGGGGCTGTTGCACGGCCCTGGGGGGCAGTGGCCCAAAGCCTCCAACATCCCTCTCCACCGAAGAGCCCACTTGTGATCATTTGTGTTTGGTTTCAGGGTGGAGAAATGCTGTTGTCCCGGTGGAAGAAGGTACCTTGGCTTCATGCTTTGCCTGTCTTTGAGTCTCTGCCTCCACACCATTGCTGGTCTGATGCTTTCTGTGTCCTTTCCCACCTCTTCTGTCCCACTGAATAAGCTCCCTTCCCTTCCCACCACCAATCTCTGACCATTGGGCATGCAAGGTCTCAATGCATTTCTGCTAGGGCAAAGATCTTACCTCAGAGCCGCTCTGGATACATCCCAAAGGCTCATCTGACTCTTTCCCTGCAGTGCACGTCACTCTGGACGCGGACACGGCGCACCCCCAGCTCATCCTCTCCACGGATGGGAAGAAGGTGCGGCGAGGAGACACGCGGCAACCCATGCCTGACAACCCCGAGAGATACGACACCTACCACTGTGTCCTGGGCCAGGAGGGATTTGACTCGGGGAGATTCTTCTGGGAGGTGGACGTGGGGACAGAGAAAGGGGGGGTCTGGGCAATGGGGGTGGCCAGGGAGTCCATGAAGAGGAAGGGGTGGATCAACCCCGCTCCCCAGGATGGCATCTTGGCTCTCTTCCACTGTGGGGAGAAGTACTGGGCTCTGACCTCTCCTGACCACACAGCTCTCGTCCTCACCCAGGTGCCCAGGACGATTCGGGTTTACTTGGACTTTGAGGGACAGAAGGTAGCCTTTTTCAATGCTGACAACCAAGACCTGCTCTTTAGTTTCCCGCTGGCCCCGTTGAGCGGGGAGAAGATCCGTCCCTGGTTCCGTGTGGGACCAATTGCCCAACTCAGCCTGAAGTCACCTCTTCCAGCCCCGCATGTCCCCAGCATGGAGGAACCTCTCCTCCCTTCGTGGTTCCCCTTGAAGAGCCTCTCCACAGGGCAGAAGACCCCATACACACCAGAGGGCAGGGTGTGACCAAGGCTGTGAAATCCCTGCTGTTGTCCATGAGGAATTCGGAGTGCATGTGCAGAATAAAATAGGAGCTGGTACAGAAGCTGAATATGCCTCAGGGCCAAAAGGGGCCTTCATTTGCGGGGGAAATCCTCAACAAAAGCCCTGGGAGGTGTTCGCAGAACAAAGAAAGCCAAATCCTGTAGTTAAGGGGGTAGCACAAGCCTCAAAATAAGTTGAGCAAAGAAACCAAGTGCTAGCTGAGCAACAGGTAACATTAAAAGAGCCACTAGGGGAGGATCTTGCCTGCTGGATTCTCTAAAGAAATGGAGGGAGGGAAAAAAAATCCCATTGTAGGCAAGTTTGGGGTTAATAGAGTCAAAAGGAGGTGCGGAGATTCAATGGCATACAAGAATATGCACTTGCAGAGCCATGGGGCAAGGTCATGTTGTGTCTTAGGGATGAAAACCCCAAGAGCATCCTTTGCTGCTCCCATCTCCCCAGATGCAAAGTGTCCCCTTGGCACTGGGACATGCCCAGAAAGCATCCAAAAATGGCCAAAAACAAAGAAAACAACGAGGAAATAAAAGAGGAAATACTCTTTTTCTTTTTATTTTATTTTCTTTTTCTTTTTCTTTCAGCTGAATAGTTCTGTGTTTTGTCATCAAATCATGGGAAAACGGCTGATTTTCACCCCGGCTCCACCTTCTGCACCAAAGGGTGCACCAAAAGGACAATCCCGGTCTGGGGTGAGAAAAGGAGCTGGAGGCAGTGGGGAAAAGCCCAAATAAAGCTGTCCGGGCAGATGAACCAATATTTGAGGGAGGATAGATGACGTTGAAGTGATGACGTAGTTTTAACTCCTTGGCACGAGGATTAGCACCTTGAAGAGTCTTGAGAAAGCTGGAAAAACAAAATGTTCATGGCTGGCAAAAAAACTTAATTTGGGAAGAAAAGGGATTTTGGGGACTGGGGTTTGTGTAGGAGAAGTTGCTGCCTCTGGAACATTTTGGGGGAAGAAAGCTATTTTTGGAGGGGTGGGGGGAGGGTGCACGCTCATGTATTTGCAACGATGGCAAATGTCCTGGATGAGTTTGGGAGGAAAGGGTTAAGCCCCTGGGCAGCTGCCTGGATGGGCCATCGGGAAGTTAATGGGGCCGGGATGGCCGGGGCTTGAAACAATGGGCAGAAGCATCCCTCCGGGGGGCCCTACACAAAGCCCCAGCCCCCCAGCACCCACCCATGGCAGATTTATCCCCTGCAGGGCCAGGGCCGGGAGGAGAAACCGTTCTGATCCCAATCTCTGGCTTTGCTCTTGAGATGCAGCCTTGTGCATGGTCCTTGGCATCCTTTTTATCTTTTATTTATTTATTTTTTTTTGGCTTAGTACGACTTGCAAAGAGACACCCCTCCCCCAACCCATAACAACAACAATAATTATTATTATAATAAATCCCAGGCTTCAAACTTTACAGCAGCCCCCAGGGGTTATTCCCAATATACAGTCTGGTTGCATTGACCCTACTCTGGAGGGACTGGGGATTTTAAAGAATGTGTCCTTTGGGTTCACATACAGGAAATGGACCCTGATGCTAATTTTAGGAGCATAAATGTGCCCTTCAGCCCCAGTCTCATGGGAAGGGGGTTTGCATATAGTCTTCCCCTCACTAAGTGTGCATCTTAGACGCATTTTCCTGGGCAGGAGATGCCCCAAGGGACCATCAGTGTGTACCAGCCCCACATCCCACTCCAGAGCAGCCCCTACACATCACACCCCCTTGGAAAACCCTATTAAAACCACGAAGCATCTCTTCCGACTGGTTTCTGAATCCATCCAGTGTCCAAAACTGAGTCCAGGGTGACTGGTTCATATTTTAGCTAAACAAAATCGATGACCATCAGATGACCATCCAATGGATTCTCCTTGAGCTGGTCTGGATATCCAAGAACCACATTCCCCGATGATGTTATACAGGCTTAGAGGTTATAGGGTTACATGGGTTCGGCAACTTTATATGATAAAATGACCAGGTTTTACTATTTTAGCTAAGCAGAGGATGTCTTTGTGCCTTGGGGGGCCTTGGGGTTGTTGTGGTAAGGAGGCAGTGCGAGGCAAGTGGTCGAACAATTGAGCCCTGCGTGCTACTGGGAAGGCAAACCAAAATTTATGACTTTTTCGGCACAGAAGGAGGCGATAAGGAAAGAGTTGTGAGGAAGTCTGTGAAAGCTGCGGGGCCTGAGCAGGCAGGGGGATAGAAAAAGGAGCCAAAGAAGCGTTGAAAGCCCTTAGCACAAGAAAGCGTGCAAGGTGTTTTGGGTTGCTCCCATCTGAAGCTGGCCATTAAACGCGATGTCCCTCCAGGAGGAGATCCTGTTGCTTTTTCCCTCCTTTTGGGCAGTGCAAGCTGAGTTTCTTTGGGCACAAGAAGGACTCCTCGGGACCAGAAACAGCGGAGGAACCGCAGGAGGTGGGTGCAGCCTGGGTCTCCAGCCAGGTGCTGAGACCACCACTATGGAGGTACTTTTGGGGTTCACCTCCAGGCCATGGCCACTCATGAGGGTGACTGGACCAGAGCCCCTCTGTGCACCCATACCAGGCCGCTGGATGGGGCGAGGTCATCTTTTTT
>CM021780.1:102815-210315 GCA_011076525.1 Nettapus auritus
TGTTTATTTTCTATTTTTTCTTTTTTTTTTCTTTTAAACTTTATTTCTAATTCTATTTCTATTTTTTTTAATTCTTTTTTTCATTTTATTTATAATTGTATTCTAATTATATTTTCAGTTGCACTTTTACTGTATTTTTATTTTCTATTTTCTATTTTCTTTTTCTCTTTTTAACTTGATTTCTGATTTTATTTCTAATCTTACTTCCAATTGTATTTTTAATTTTATTTCTAATTTTGATACATTTTTGCCACTTTCAACCCACAGAGCAGGGCTTCCCTTTCCCGAAACCAGCTTTCATGGAGCAGCCTGGAGAGCTCCCAACCCCCCCAGGGATGCAAGAAGAAAAAAACATCGGAGATGCCCTTGGAGGTGAGGCACTGACCCCCCCGAAACCCCCCTGGACCCCTGGGTTCACCCCCAGACACGACTCAGCCTTGCAACAGCTCAGCTCTTGCTCTCGGGCTGCTTTCATCCCCCACCCCATTCCATGACCTTGTTCCCCTTCCAGATTTAAGACGTTTCTCTCATTTGTGCCCCCCAGCAGGATGCACCCCGAGGAGAGCAAGGACTGAACCGAGCCCGACACAAGGATGCACGGAAGGAAGGGGAGAGCCCGGCATCACCACCGGCGTCGCCACCGGCACCACGGCCGGCAAACGGGCAGGGAGAGGCTCCGAGGGCATGCAGCCAGAGGCAGCTCCCGAGGCTGAGTGGAGGCTGGGAGAAGGCGAGGCCGTGAAGGCTGTGGCTCTTCTCATCCCTCGTGGAGGGGACGTGAAAATCCTCGACGGCTCCAAAGCCCGGCGCAGGGCTGCCGCCAGAGAGAAGAAGTACGCATGCGAGGAGTGCGGGAGGAGGTTTGGCCAGAGCTCCAACCTCATCGTGCACCAGCGAATCCACACAGGAGAGAAGCCCTACAGGTGCGACGAGTGCGGGAAGTGCTTCAGGCAGAGCTCCAACCTCATTGTCCACCAGAAGACGCATGCCGGGGAGAAGCTTTACGAGTGCCCCAAGTGCCAGAAGTGCTTCCCAGACAGGTCGCTGCTCATCAGGCACAAGAGGATCCATGTGGGAGAAAAACCCTTTAAATGCCAGCAGTGTGGGAAAAGCTTCATTCACCGATCGAGGCTTCTCGTCCACGAGAAGGTCCACACAGGAGACCAGCTCTACCAGTGCCCCCAGTGCGGGAAGTGCTTCGGGGACAAGCCCAAGTTGCTGCAGCACCGGCGGCGGCACATGGGTGAGCGGCGCTACAAGTGCTACGAGTGTGGAGCGGAGTTTGGCCAGAGCTCGGACCTCAACCTCCACCAGAGGGTTCACGTGGAGGAGAAGCTCTACCAGTGCTCGACGTGCGAGAAGTGCTTCAAGGACAGGTCGACGCTCATCAGGCACGAGACGGTGCATACTGGGGAGAAGCCCTACAAGTGCCACGAGTGTGGGAAGAGGTTCACCAGGAGCTCCGATATCATCGTCCATCAGCGGACACACACCGGCGAGAAGCCCTTTGAGTGCCCCGAGTGTGGCAAGAGCTTCAGCCACAGGTCAAATCTTTTCCGGCACCAGAGGATGCACACCGGGGAGAAGCCCTACAAGTGCGAAGAGTGTGGGAAGCGATTCGGGCAGAGCTCAGAGCTCATCGTCCACCAGCGCACGCACACGGGGGAGAAGCCCTACCACTGCTCTGAGTGCGAGAAGTTCTTTCGGGGGAGATCAACGCTTTTCAGGCACGAGAGGTTGCACACGGGGATTAAACCCTATGAGTGCTCTGAGTGTGGGAAGAGCTTCGGGCAGAGCGGGGACCTGATCGCCCACCAGCGCTTCCACACCGGCGAGAAGCCCTACCAGTGTGGCCAGTGCGGGAAGTTCTTCAGCAACCGGTCGAGCCTCGTTCGGCACCAGAGGCTGCACGCCGGGGAGAAGCCGTACAAGTGCCACGAGTGTGGAAAGAGCTTTGGGCAGAGCTCAGACCTCATTGCCCACCAGCGCACGCACACGGGCGAGAAGCCCTACCCGTGCCCAGTGTGCGGGAAGAGCTTCAGCAGGAGGTCCAACCTCCTCGTGCACCAGCGAGTGCACGGAAGGGACAGGCTGTGCAAATGCCGGCAGTGCGGGAGAAGCTTCCAGCAGAACTCGCAGCTCGCCCTGCAGCAGAACTCTCCTCGGTGCCCCGAGTGCGCAAAGTGGTTTGAGGAGGGGTCAAACCCCAGTGAACACCAGAGATAGCACTGGGGAGAAAAACTCTGTAATCACCCAGAGTTCTGGATCGGGGCAAGACATCACACCGCAGATAAGAAAAATTAGTGCTTTGCCTAGGTATTATTCCATCTTTCCACCTTTGCAGTCTTCAGGAAAAATAAAAAACACCACAAAACACATAAATGATCTAAAGTAGGCTGATGAGAGTAAATAATATAATTACTATTTTTTTTTTCTAATTATTTCTTACTATTCAGTTTGCTTCAAGGGCTTGATGTCCACTCACTCCCATCTCCCCCAGTCAAACCATCTTGTTCTGGGGTTCAGGCTGTCTGTCCATCCCAGCACCTGGCTTCAAAGCTCTTAAATCCTGCGGCGTTCCCCAGGCTGGGGCATCAGCACCCTGAAATACCATAGAAATCTGTCCTCCCATGCACATCCTTCCCTCCCCACTATATGTATTTAACCTCAGTAATAATAATAATAAAAAAAAAGCCCTCTGTTCCTAATCTTATGTTTACCTTGTATTTTTCTGCAATTTCAATAGCTGTATATTAAATCTAGAATTGTTCCTGTGTGGCAGGAAGGGATTGTTGCTGTAAAAAAAAATGTGAGAGGGGGAATGGATGTTGGCAACCCCTGCGTTATGGGGGAAAACTGTCTAAAAACTGTCTACGGGGAAATCACACTTCCCCGTTTTTTTTTTGTTTGTTTGTTTGGTTGGTTGGTTTTTCTTGCTTTCTGGGTGTATTCTTGCTCCTGAACTTGGGAACTGCTCAGATTTGGTCAGAGAGATGGTCAAGAGTCTTTGGGGTGCTCAGATATTTCACAAAGAGGCTCTTTGGCCTCATCTTCCCTTTTCTGCTCACCATGTGCCAGGACCTACCTCCTGTTGCCTTCCGTCTCCTCATCACCTCCTTCCTCCAACAAACCTAAAGCTACCCATGGTGCCACCACAGCAAAGATCCGTGGGAGCACTATGGTGTCTTACCACTGGGATGATTGCTTCCACCTTTCACCTTTGGCGTGGCCATCCCATAACTTTCTGACTTTAAATTAGTAATTTCTGATGCATTTAGACCCCAGACGGTCCACTGGGGCAGTGAATTTATCATTAGTAGCCAAATATCTGAAAAAAAAAAAAAAAAAAAACACAACAAAACACGTTAATATAGAAGGTTGGCTGGCTGGTTGGGTTGCATGGCTGGTTTGGAGTTGTGCTAGTAACGCCCTGGCTGCAAACCAGTGGTCATGGTGGTGTGGGACTTGTCAACCCTAGGCCATAAAAGGGTTTCTGTTAAGCCCAGGCCCTGTGCCATCCCCGTAGGTGTCTCTCCATCAGCTGATAAGGTGACAGGATGGCCCCGTCCAGCAATGGGACGCCTCAAACAATGCAAAAGGATGGGGTGGGCCCATCGGCAGCCAGCGCGTGTCACTGGTGTGGCCATCCATGGCCTTGGATTGCATATGGGGCTATGGGCTGGAGCCCAGCACAGGCTATGCTTGTGGGATGACTGTGTCCACCCTACAGATACATTTGGAGGCCCAGGATGCAGGCAGAAGGCTGCACTGGGACAGGGGAAAGACCACCAGAAGAGCAGGAGCCATGCAGTGAATGCCAAGACCATTCAAGGTGCTTGCAATAATACACATCATTTAACAAACCATTTCACATTTTACTTTGGCCGCCCTAAAATATACACACAGGTTATTCCCCCCCATCCTTGCAGACTCTGCTGTGGAAAATCAAGATCTCACGCTTCTCATGCTCCACAGGCTGTTCCTTCCACGCCATCGCTTCCAGGATCTACTGAGATTTTTCTCCATTTTGCCTCTTTCCTCCAGGCATTTGCATTTGTCACTACTGATGCTCAACAGTTCCACCAAAGCGCTTAGGTGCACCCCGAGCATGCTGCAGCAGCGGCGTCCATCGGCCTGTTGGGGCGGACCAGATTCACTTGGAAGCTTTTCCCACCCCGCTGGTGTTTGCCGAGTCCATGCACTCGCTGGTGCACGATGAGGTTGGATTTCCTGCCAAAACACTTCCCACATTGCTGGCAGGGGTAGGGCTTCTCCCCGGTGTGGGTTGTCCGATGCTCGAGGAGATCCGTGCTCTGCGCGAAGCACTTCTCACACTCGTGGCACTTGTAGGGCTTCTCGCCCGTGTGTTTCCGCTGATGCCTGACAAGGCTTGAGCTGTTGCAGAAGAAATTCCCGCACTCGCCACACTTGTAGGGTTTTTCCCCCGTATGGAAGCGCTGGTGGACCACCAGGTCCGCGCTCAGCCCGAAGCTCTTCCCGCACTCGGGACACGTGTAGGGCCTCTCGCCCGTGTGCTGCCTCTCGTGCCGCATGAGCGTGGTCCTGCCCTTGAAGCACTTCCCGCACTCGGAGCAGCGGAAGGGCTTCTCGCCCGTGTGGGTCCGCTGATGGACCAGCAGATCCGTCCGGTGGCCAAAATTCTTCCCGCACTCTTGGCACCGGAAAGGTTTCTCCCCTGTGTGCCTCCTCTGGTGGGTGAAGAGGTTGGATTTGTGATTGAAGCTCTTCCCACACTCAGCGCAAGCGAAGGGTTTCTCCCCAGTGTGGATTCTCTGATGGACGGTCAGGTCCGATTTCCGAGCGAATCGCTTCTCGCACTCGTGACACTCGTACGGCTTCTCGCCAGTGTGCACCATCTCGTGCCTGAGCAGCGTGGATTTGTCCTTGAAGTGCTTTTCACACTGCGGGCACTTGTAGATTTTATCCGCCGTGTGAGTTTTCTGGTGCATCACCAGCTTGGTGCTGTGCCAAAACCTCTTCCCGCACTCGGAGCACTTAAACGGCCTTTCCCCCGTGTGCGTTTTCTGGTGCTCGAGGAAATCGGGGTTATTCCCAAAGGTCTTCCTGCAATCACGGCACCGAAAAACCTTTTGCCCGCTGTGCAGCCTCTGGTGCTTGGCGAGGTTCGACCTGTCGCTGAAGGGTTTCCCGCACGCGCAGCAGGCGTAGGGCTTCTCCCCGGTGTGCGTCCTCCTGTGCACGATGAGGTTGGAGTTGTGCCTGAAGCTCTTCCCGCACTCCTTGCAGAAATATTTCTTCTCTTGAGCAAAGCTTTCAGCTGGGGGGTTGGGTTCCTCAAGGACTTCAGCCATGCTCACATCCTTCTCTGTGCAGCCCTTTAGCCTGCGGTCGTTTGTGCCATCCGGCCTCTGCCGAAACCAATTTCCTCCTGAGTTTCCCGACGAGGAGATGCTCATTTCGGGTCCTTCCCACCGGGGACCCTTTTCCACCTCGTTCTCCGTCCCATGTCCTCCTGGGTTACGGGAAGAAGCAAGCAGTGATGTTATTTCTAAGAAAAACACCCCCAGGATGGGCTCGCCGGCACAGCTCTCACCTCGCGGAGGGTTTTCCAGGGTCTCCGCCTTGCTTTGCTGAGTGTCTTCCCATGTTCCCTCACCTTGCTCCATCTGCTCAGCTCCGTTTGGATCCAAAAAAGGGCTGGGCTTTGGCCATGCTTCGGGAAAAGCTGCTGGTCTGGGGGGAGGAGGAGTAAAAGCGTGATAAATCCTTGTGCGGGAAAACTCACCGTAGCGAAGTGGGGAGCTGGAAATTAAAGATCGGGGGAATTAAATAAAGACTGGGGGAATTAAATTATCCCAGAGGTGGGATTAGTGCTGAGAAGCAGTCAACACAGAGCAAGAGGGACACCCTTGGGCAACCCCACGTTCGAGGCAGTGCCTCTGTGTTTGGAGCCCCCCCATATCCTGAGCCCATCCTGGGGGTCTCACCATCAACGCGATGCTCTTTCCGCTGATAGCGATGCTCCCTGGTCCTTCTGCCTGGTCTTCAAGCTGTAAAACAGGCCTAAGGAGGAAACCCTGAGCAAAGTAAGTAAGAAAGTAAGTAATAGTAGTAATAGAATAAGAATAAGAATAGGAATAGGAATAGGAATAGGAATGGGAATAGGAATGAAGGAGGAGGAGGAGGAGAAGAAGAAATAAAATAAATAATAATAATAAAAAGAAAAATAAAAAAATTGAAAGAAGAAATAATAATAAAAAAATAAAACCCAACCAAATAAATAAATAAATAAAACAAATAAAAATATAAAAACCCTTAACCTTCGAATGGTTAGCGGACAACCTTCCCCCAACTCTCCACCAGCTCAGGGCGAGCCGGGGATCGCGACAGGCTCCGTGCCACCGGGAACGACTCCGACTCCGGCCCCAGCTCCGCTCCCGGAGCCGGGGGAGCCGAGGGGGGGGCCGGGCAGCTCCGGTTCCGCCCCGGGGCGGCTCCGCGCTGCTCCCACCCCTTCCGTTGCCCCCCCCCCCCGGGGGGTGAGGTCCCCGTGCTACTGGTGCGGAGCCGGGGGGGGGCTCGCCTTGTGCTAAGTGTGAGCCACGGTCCTCCCCACTGGCACCCATGGGTGCGTTTCTTGGTCCCCATCCACTCACTGTCACCCATGGGTGGGTGCTTGGTCCACCCCATCCACCCACCCCCAGATGAGCATCCACCCTCTTGTAGTAATGACACAGAACCCACCAGCAAAAAACATAATATTATTATTATTTTTTAAAAAAGATTATTTATTGAATTTTCAATATAAATTACCCCCACCTCTTTCCTTTCGTGCCACGAATATTTTTAATTTTTTGGCGCGGAGACCTCAGTTCTCCCTTCTATTGGGCAGAGCAGATACTCTCCGACACCCCCAGAGGAGCCCGTTTGATTTTCCCCACCCTAAAAGCCTTGGAGGGAAGACGCTCCCTCGCACGTTCCTCTTTCGTATTCTATCAATATAAAATTCCCATAGATTCTATCAGACACGCAAATTGATAATAAGAAAATAAAATCTCCAACCCGTTTGGAAATTGAAGATACAACAGCAAGATATTAAGGAAATGGGATAGGATGATAGAAGGGCTCTCGGTAGGGAACAAAGAGTTCAGATGAGGCTGTCAGGGGAGCAAAGTGAAGGTTGTTAAGCAAACTACACAATAATGTGCGGAATTAGCCTTTTTCCATCACTGATGAACCCCTATTGTGGCATAGCAATGATGGACCCATATCGTAGCACCCCTTTTTCTTCCCCCTGAGTAGCCTCTGATGCAGAAAAAAAGGTGAATCCCACATGAGATCATATCCCACACTTTAAAACTCATCTTTTTTCTTATTTAATGTGATCTTGGGATGTGAGCTCTGGCCGAGCCGATTCTCCTACTGCAGGCACTTGGGAGGTTTTTGTCCTCTGCGTCATCGCTGCTGCTCAAGGATGCTCAAGGATTCCTCCTCGAGGGGTTTCGCGCACTCGGAGCATGGGGACGAGCTGTCTCCTGCTGCAATGCTGGGGTTTTGCTCCAGGGTCTTCCCGCTTCTCGAGCAGCCTCCCGTCCTCGGTCCCCTGTGGCCTCGCTGGTGCACGAGGAGGCTGGATTTCCTGGTGAACCTCTTCCCGCACTCGGCGCACGGGTAGGGCTTCTCGCCCGTGTGCGTGCGCTGGTGGGCGATGAGGTCCGAGCTCTGCCCAAAGCTTTTCCCGCACTCGTGGCACTTGTAGGGCTTCTCCCCCGAGTGCCATTTCTGGTGCTTGACGAGGCTGGATTTATTGCAGAAGAACTTCCTGCACTCGTCGCACTGGTAGGGCTTCTCACCAGTGTGGAAGCGCTGGTGCGTGATGAGGTCCCCGCTCTGCCCAAAGCTCTTCCCACACTCAGAGCACTCATAAGGTTTCTCGCCAGTGTGCAACCTCTCGTGCCTGAAGAGCCCATACCTCCCCCTGAAGGACTTTTCACACTGGGAGCACTGGTAGGGCTTCTCCTCAGTGTGCGTGCGCTGGTGGATGGTGAGCTCCGACCTCCGGGCGAAGCTTTTCCCACACTCATGGCACACGAACGGCTTCTCCCCGGTGTGCACGATCCGATGGGTGAAGAGGTTGGAGCGTTGGCTGAACTTCTTCCCGCACTCGGAGCACTCAAAGGGCTTCTCCCCCGTGTGGATCCTCTGGTGGACAACGATGTCGGAGCTCCTGATGAACCTCTTCCCGCACTCGTGGCACTTGTAGGGCTTCTCCCCGGTGTGCACTCGCTCATGCCTGATGAGCGTCGACCTGTCCTTGAAGAACTTCTCGCACGTTGAGCACTGGTAGGGCTTCCCCACCATGTGGCTTTTCTGATGCGAGCTCAGCTCCGAGCTCTTCCCAAATTCCTTGCCGCACTCTTGGCATTTGAAAGCCTTTTCCCCTCGGTGCAGCCGCTGATGGCAGATGAGCTCCGACCTCGCCTGGAAGCATTCTTGGCAGTGAGAACACTCGTAGAGACTTTCTTCTGAAATGAGCTGCCCATTCCTGTCACGATGGGTGAATTCATTCCCTGCTTTCCTTGGCTCCATCCCATGAGCTTTCCCACTGTTATCCCCTTCTGGTTTTGTCACCATAATTTTGCCCACTTTGCCTTCAGCTGGACCCTCCTGCTCCACTTGGTGACCTCCGTCCTCCCTCTGCGTCCTGTCTCCTGCAGGGTGATATGGATAACACATTAGTTTTTGCCCTGGGATGGGATCACCATGACCAGGACATCAATAACCACTCCCAGGGTCCACAGATGAATGTGGAAGCTGAATTACAGCGAGTCCCATTGCCAAAAAACACCGGGATGTGCCCCCACCCAGGAGAATTTTCACCCTTTTGTGTTAAAATATTGGAAACTCCTGGTGGCTCCTCTCCCACTCCCCAATTTCTCACCTTTTCGTCTGCTCCCGGTGCTGCCCAGCTCTCTCCCTGGAGGACCAGATGCCACCAGCTCTCCCCCTTCATCCATCCAGTCTCTTTTGGGGTCAGAAAGCCCTGTTTTGGGGGCAGACACCCAGTTTCCAGCACTCCCTTCACCACAACGCTACGACCAAATCGCGAGTGGGTGACACTTCCCTGTGGGCTTATTTCCCACCAGCCTTTCTATTTCGATGCAATCTCCCCTTTCTCCAGCCCCCCAGGGCTGCAAATCTTCCTCTCCCTGGGGGAGGGACCGGGATGCTCAACCCGGTTTGGATCAGATCAGCCTGGTCCCGGCCACAGGATCCCGGCTCCCAGCGCATCCCCAGCCGGGCAGCACTGCTGGAAGCTCGGGGAAGCCGGTTGCTGGCCGGGATGCTGCACAGAGGCACAGGAAAAAGCCAAGGGGGACGAGGGGGGGACAGTTCCGGCTGTGCAGAGAGAGCTT
The DNA here is from genome assembly GCA_011076525.1 of Nettapus auritus. Classification (NCBI taxonomy): domain Eukaryota; kingdom Metazoa; phylum Chordata; class Aves; order Anseriformes; family Anatidae; genus Nettapus; species Nettapus auritus. The sequence continues at coordinate 112,214 of CM021780.1, forward strand.
TTGGAGGGATTTGTGCTCAGCATCCTTCTCCCTCCTGCTCCCCATCCCTGGCTGCGGATAGGGGGAATCTGAGGACCAGCAAAATACGTTTTTTGTTTGTTTTGTTTGTTTTGGGGGGGTGGGAAGGAGGGAGGAAATTTGGAAAAAGCCTTTCTGTATTGTGGATGAGTGTGCTGCTCGTCTTGTACATGGGATCCTGTTACTGGAAATCCAGAACCCTTGAGAGGTTTCACGGAACCTTTGAGAGGTTTCAGCAGGGACAGGCACGGGATGTGGCTTGGATCTGCTGCTACCCTTCAGCAAGGGGCCAGGGACTGCTTCGTCCTGTGGTTTTGGGAGGGTTTCATCCGGCAGCCTGCAAGGTGAGGGGGCAGTTTGTCCCCCGGAACTGTGTCCTGCTGCCCCTGCACTCTTCTCCACCTCTGCACCAGGACCTGGACCTCTGCACCTCCCCAGGGTGCTGCGCTCAGAGGAAGAGCATCACCAGCATGGGTGTTGGTCAGAGGGAGGTGAGCACTGCCCCGAAGACCACAGCAGCGCTCGAGGCCACATTTCCTTTGCAGTCGCGGCATCGTCGATGCCTTGGTGGAGACCTGGAGGCTGCCCGGCCTGGTGGCCGCAGCCTTCGTCACCGTGGCTCTGGGTGATGGAGGATGAGGAGGGCTACACCACGCTGACATTTGGGGCGAAATGCAGCACCCCACGGAGGCAGCAAGGCGGTGGGATGGCAGGTGAGGCCGTGGGGTGGCAGAGGGGCTATGGGGCAGGGACAGAGCGTCCGATGGTGGCTCAAGACCATCAAAATTCTCCAGCTTGGGGTTGGGGAGATGTGTGTTGGGCAAGGGGGCAACAGATGGGCTTGGAAGGGGGCTTCTTTGGGAAAGGTCCCTTGGTTTAAGAGGGACTTGTAGGCTGGCAAATCGGTGGGGTTGAAGAGCAGAAAGCCCCGAGGAGCACCGCGTTTGGCTGGGTGATCCAAGCAAGCAGGAGGATGCTCCCTCCACCCGCTGGGCTGCGGAGCTGCTCGCCCCAACACTCCCAGGGATCCCCAAACCTTTCGAAGTGCAGTTTCAGGGGGTGTAGGGTGGGCAGAGGGTAAGATGAAGGGGAACACAGCCACGCTGCACCCCAGGACACCTCCCAGTCCTTCATCTCCTCCCAGTTTCGTATCGCATCGCTCCAGCCAGCATCAGCACCGACGGAGCCGCACCATCCTTTGCAGGCTTGAAAATCCCCCAGTGCCCTACAAAATTAATTAAAACCCAGGACCCTATCTGCTTTTTCATGCAGCAAAGGCGAGGAAAGTGTTTTGTTTTTTTTTTTTTTTTTTTTTTTCAAGCTGCAGCTTCCTGTTTGGCTGCGGTGCCGTGGTGAGGCCGGATGGAGACACCGTGCCCCCCATCCCCTCTGCCCCATGCCACAACGGGGCTGTGAGGGAGGGCACAATCCAGGCTCATCTCATCCCACAGGATCCCCTCGACGCCAGTACCTGATCACCAGCGCCGGATGGGCTTTGAGCACCGGTTTGGCTGTAGCAGTGATAATCTTGGGGCTAAGGGGTGAGTAGGGCACCCCCGAGCCTCCCCGGAATTGCACCGGCACGGTGGCACCTAAAGAGACAGGGTGACCCTGGAAGACACCAGCAGTGATTTACAGTGTTTTTTTGTTTTGTTGTTTTTGTTTTTGTTTTTTTGGCAGTCTGGCAATTGCATGGCTCGGGACAGTGTTACGCGACCCTCAATTCGTCAGCCACCGACACCAAAAATGGGGAGAATGGATGCAGAGGCTGCCTGGAGAGATTTCGGCTGCAGCTGAAAGCAGCCCTGTGCAACGCACCCGAGATGGGTAAGCCCATGATCCTGGGGTAACCCTGGCCATCCGGGCCCGTTTCGGGGTGCAAAACCACTCAAGAGCATGGCCCCATAAAGCCAAAGATGCTCCAGGTCGCGGGGGTCTTCGCTGCAGCAAAACGCTGGAAGGAAAAAGTTGTGCCCAAACCTGAGCTGTTCTTGGATCCAAGAGCCCCGTGCCTTGGTCAGAATCCGGCCCATGGGGGCTGGCCGCATCCTTAGGGCCTCCTGTCCCTTCAGATGACAGAGGGTGCCGGCTGTGTCCCCGGGCCTGGTTGCAGCACGGGAACTGGTGTTACTGGGCGTCCCACGAGAGCCGGGACTGGCAGAGGAGCCGGGATGACTGCGCCCAAAAGGGCTCTACGCTCTTTGTCATCCGGAACCAGGAGCAGATGGTAAAGCAGGGCCCTGGCTTGGGGTGGGGGGCAGCTGGAGACCCCCAGCCCGCACCCAGCATCTCCCCTGGGCTAATCATCCTTTTTGGGGAGGGGAGATGGGGAGCCAACAGCACCCGTGTCCCCACCATCCCAGCTCCCACCCCTGCCAGGAGCATCCCTGAACCCCCCCCCAGTACCCAAAGGGAGGGCAGCTGCACCCCAAAAGGCACAGGGCACCCCAAAACAAACACAAAAAGGGCACTTGCCCCTTGCAGTAGGGATGGGGAGACCCAAAGCAGCCCCACAAAGGGCATCTGCTCCCCAAAAGGGGATCAGAGCCCTCCAACACCCCCTCCTACAGCACGTGCTCCAGGATGTCACACAGGGAAGGGGCTACGTCTGGATCGGGCTGGCGGTGACAGGGGCCAAAAGCACCTGGACATGGCTGGATGGCTCCGTGCTGGACACTAAGCAGTGAGTGTCCCATCCCCTGGCTTTGTCCCTGAAATGCTGCATCCCTAAAAACTGGGGAATTCGGTCGGATCCTGCTCCTGGGGGAAAACCTCGAGGAAATGCAGGGTTTTTTCTGTCCCCACCAGCCCCAGCACGGGGACCTTCTCCTTCCTCCTGCAGGTTCCGCATCCTGGGCTCGGCCACCAGCGGCAGCTGCGCCCTGATGAAAGGTTCCCAAATCCACTCCGAGGGCTGCAACGCCGAGTCCAGATGGGTCTGCGAGAAGGATGCTGTCACCCTGTAGCCACCCCATGTCCAGCCTTGGGCCCCCAGGGCTTGGGGGGCAAACACCTAACCCCCTCCTCTCCCTTGGCACCCAAGCAAGGGGTAAATGAGGAGGAATGCGTTTCTACCCCAGCTCCTTGTTCTGGCTTGCAGTAGGGCACAGGGGAAAACCCACCTGCAGCCAGGGTGCTGGTGGATGGGGACAACATCACTGTCCTCCACAGGCTTGCAGGGGGAGAAAAGAGATTTGATCACCCCCCAGAGCTGTGGTCATGAAGTTTGGTCCTTCCCACAGCCCTGGATAACATTAAATACAGAAAGAAAATTCAATGGTTTGCCTTTTTTTTTAACATATATATATAGGATGATGTGGTAGAAAATCTTATAATGTCATAAAAATAACATGAGCACAAAGCAAAGCCTGGGAGAACACAGGGTGCTCTGCTCCCCTTGCCTGTATCGGGGAGGGGATGGCGATGCTCGAGCATCCCAAAATTGAGGCCCCCCTTTCCCTTCCCTCAGCACTCAGGGGCAGAGGCGGAGGTGGGAGCCTCTCCCCACCCAGAAGAAAGGGAAGATGCTCTCCCCCCCAAAGCAGGCTTTTTGGAAAGTAAAGACGGGGGGGAGTTGGGCAGCAAGGTAGAAAGCCACTTGTTCCCCCTCGTAATCCAGAACCACCCGGATCCTCCTGGGATTCCCACTCGTGGGGAGGGTGGCTGGGGGGGAGGTGAAAGCTCGGTACCGATTCCCGCAGCACCCCACAGCCCAGATCCCCTCCTCCGGCCGAAAATCCAAGCAGCCCTTCCTGGGCAGGGAATTTCGGGCCACGCCGAGGGCCCAGGTCCCACCAGCCATCACCTCCACCTCCCAGCTGTGCCTCCCCGTGGCGAAACCCCGGTGGCCCAGCACGCAGCAGGAGACGTCGAATCGCCTCGGATCGGGGGGCAAATCCTGCCCTGCATCCGTCCACCTCACCCCCCGTCGGTCCCGGGACAGGACGAGCCTCACGTGGGCTGTGTCGGGGTCCAGAGTCACGAACGCTGCTTGGGATGGAGAAAATGGGTGGCAGAAGAAGGCATTACCCCCCACCAAAGCCCTGGTGGGACTGGAACAAGCCCCAGCACCACAGATTTGCCTCTTCTGGGTGCATGAACAGAGATGTCTCCATATCCTCCTGCTTGAGACAGCTTTGCCTCATGCTAAGCGTGGAGAAAAAGCTCTTTTGTGTTTTCAGGAAGCCCAAACTGAGCTCAACCCATCATTTCCCAGATGCTTTAAGCAGTATTTTGGCTAAAAACAAGTGCTGGAGCAACAGCATCCCCTAAGCAGGATCTCATCTGCAAGGACTCACCTTTTCCCTCTCCTCCTAGAGATGCTTCTACCTCTTTTTCCAGTTCAGAGGGTAAAATGTCTAGGGGATGAAGAACAATGTTGGCTGTCATGATCTCCAGCTGCTTGCTTGCACCCGCTCTGTTTTTTTTGGGATGTTACAGTAGGGAAGGAGCAGATAGATCTGCCTCACCCCAAGCAGAAAAAAAACTCCACCATACCTTGAAATCTCCCCAGCGCCTCTCTGAGGATGTCGTTTTGTTGAGAAATGACACGGAGCCTCCGCTCCAGGTCCGAGAAGGTCTCCATCATCCTCCGGTCGCTGCCCATCTCCCACCTGGATGCAAACCCTTCCCTTTAGTCCTGGGACGTACAGAGATGGCATAGCCTGAGATGCTGAGACCATCCCTCCTCCAGCTGCACCCCGGGTGACGTGGGGATGAGCTGGATGTCCCCAAAATGTCCTTCAGTCCAAGGGTTGGAGCCTCCAAGCAGCTCGGTACAGAAGGAGAACACTTGGCTCCCTGTTGCCCTCTGTCCTTTCTCTCGTGCCATGCCCACCATGGGGCTCAGGGGCACCTTTTTGTCCCTCCAGGTCTCTTTTTGACCCTGCCTGAACCACCAAAACTTTCAGTTCTCTTCCAGAAACCACAGGGAGAGTAGCTGGGATGAGCCCTCACACTGAGAAGGAGCACGTACCTGCTTATTGTGCTTCTGGCACCCTGGAACAGAAAGAGAAAAAGAGAGAAAAAGCCTCAGTTTCCCTTCCCCAAATTTGGGGGAAGGCTCCAAGCAAAGCCAACACCAGGATTGATGCTGGACCCTCTCCCTTCTTGCCCTGTAGAGCATCCAACCTGCAGGAATCCACTTGTGGGTTGCTCGAGTTTCTTCTCCATCTCCCAGATGAGGATGTCGAGGAGCGAAATCTCCCCCGACACCTTGGCCTCCTCTTCCTCCTGCCTCCTCATCACCTCCCTGTCCAGCTCACCCAGCTGGGCCAGGAGGACGACCTCCTGGTCCTTCAGAAAGCGGCGCAGCTGCCGAAATTCGGACACAATTTTCTGCCTCTCGGCCTCTGTCTGTGTCTGTAGGATATGGGAAGATGACGGCATGGACCGTGCTGGTCCAGCACCTCGATTTTTTCCTGGGTGATGGCAACAGCTTCTTACCAAATACCCCTGGCATCGCCTCTCCCCACTCGCTTTCAATTCCAAAAGCTCTTCCCTTTGTTTTTTGAGGCTCTCCAGGTCTCTGTGAATTTGCTCCTGGGGGAGGAAAAACAGTTAGGGGGGGATAATTTGGGGGGGAGTGGGGAAGGAAGGGATGCGATGCTCGGATTTTGCTGGGAAAAAAAATTGCAGCATGGACATGAAGATGAAGGAATAGACATGGGGGGACAAAAGAGAAACTCCTGATGATACTCTAGAAATACAGATTGATTTTTACATGAAATACATTGGAAAATACCCATGAACTGTTTTGGGGTGAAGGGTTTGGCCTGAAAATTAATATTTTCATATTTTTTAGTTAAATCCAGGGGGCTTTTTTGTTTGTTTTTCCTCTCTCCCAATTATTTCCAGTTATTTGTTTTCACGGTGCGAAAACAGAGAACTGTAAAAGGAAGCTGGCTTGAAGCCTATACCAAGAAGCTCCAAGGAACTCCGGCATCCTCTAAGGCAGACAAAAACCACCACTTTCAGGTAAAGAAAAATCCAAAATAGTAATACCATGGGCCTGACCCTGTCCTCCTGGGCAGGTTCCTCTCCGTGGGCTCCTCCACGAGCCCTCGGTGCACCATGGCCGGCTGCTTTCGTGTCCCCTCTGAATGTGAATGTCCTCTTATGCCATGAGCAGAGCTGCTCCTCCTCTCCACCTCCTTCCAGACCCAAGAGCTTCAGCTTCTCCGCTAAATGCTCCAGGTGGAGTTTGGGCTGGAAATTCCCTTTCCTGAGATGGTTTCGGTGGCTGACGGCCTCGGCCTCTCCGAGCCTTCCTCGCTCCGGCCAGGATTTGGATGTTCCACCTCCGCAGCTCAGGTGCTCGGGAGCCGGCCGATGCTTTGTGGCAGCGTGGTGGGTGCCTTCCTCTCCCCTTTCCCTTGCTCGGGAAGTGGCAGAAGCCATGGCAGCATCTCCAGCCTCTCCCCTTCCTCTTCAGTCTCCGCCACGGGTGCGGATGTCTCAGATCGGTGTCTCCAGGCCCTGGGGGGGGGGTGGCTAAAGAAGGAGCCAAGCGTCCCACCCAGCGTAAACAGACGTTTCACCCCAAAAAGCTCAGGTTCTAACCTGCTCTTTGTGCCTCCTCCTCCTTCGCAGTCCGCTAGGAGAGGCCTTGGTGCAATCTTCCCATTGCCAAGCTGCTTTAAAGGCAGAAAGGCAGCGCGACAACCAGCAAGACACCCATCCCTCACAAACCCCATCCCGAAGGTGAAAACTACCTCAAATTGCTAAATATCCCTAAAAACACCCCAACCTGAAGCCTCCTGCAGCAACACGACCCCCCTTGTCATCAGCTTAATCCACCCAGATGGACCACACGGTGCAAACCTGAATTTTATCCATCCCTGGAAGAACATCTCAGCAATGCCACGAATGTCCCCAAAAAGACCCTTACCTGTTAGGCAGCAGAACGAGATCCTTGTAGATTTTTTTTTTTAAAGTGTGGGTTGTTTTAACCCACGGGGCTCCTCTACGGCGGGTTAGTGCAGGCTGTGTGAGCTTACGGGCAGATCACATGTGGGACAGAGGGAAATATCAGCCCTATTTAAGGAAACGCGGAGAGGAATGTGCTGCCTGGTGTCTCCCTGCCAGGGAAAGGCTCATATATGACCCCTCTGTCAGATCGGTGTCTCCAAGGGAGAATTTGGCCTGATAAAGCTTTGAATAAAACGCTTCGTCATTTTTGGTGATGGGAATAAATGTATTTTTTGAGAGAGATGGGGTGTTGGCAGCACAGCGACCATCCAAGCTCGACCACCTGGGGGCTCAGCACCCACCAGCAGCACAGCGCTCACCTAACAAGCAGCTGGGCAGCTTTTTAATTCATTTTCCAGCCTCTTTCATGAGTTCCTGTGCTACTCATAACCCCTTCCTAATTGCGATTTTGGATTATATCAAAAACCACCTCACAAACTCACACCTAAGTTGCTGCTGCTCCTCCAAATGCGGCTGCTCCTTGGTGGCATTTGCCACATTGACAGGTAACTCCTTTAAAAAAAGAACCTTTTAAAAGCCATACAGGCTGCAGGCATCATCCGAGAAGACCTGGAGATCCATCCCCATGCTGAACCAGCTGCAAAAAGAAATCAAATTCTCCAGAGAGGCTCAAGTGGTTTATTGTGAGCTGGTACCTACCAGTTGCCCATACCACGGCGGGGCAAAAGACAAGATTTAATTTAATTTAATTTAATTTTTTTTACAGGTGGCTAGGAACAAGCAGACATTAAAGAGGAATTCATCGGTGCTATTAAAGTGCAGTGAAAGGTGAAGACCTTGCTTCCCCCAAGATCCAGTGGCTTGGAGATGTCCCTAATTGTCCGTCTCCTGTCACAGCTGGCCCCACAATGATCTCAAGCACTGGTTTGACCTCCCCATGACTTTTAGGGCTCCCAGTACCTCACTGGGAGCTTCACAGCAAGACGAACCAGGAACATGAAGGTCATCGGACCAGAGAGAGGGAGCCCAGCTCCACCCAGAACCAAGGCCGGATCCGCTCCCCGGCGAAGGAGGCTGGAGGAAAAGTGAAGATGGGGACTTTGTTCTCAACGTCAAAAAACGCCACCTCTCCCCACTCGTAGTCTAGAGAGATGCGGATCTTTCTGGGGACCCGTGGCAGGTTCAGGAGGGTCGGAGGGGAGGTGAGGGCTCGGTTCTTGAACCCCCATTGCTGCACGGCCCAGATCCCTTCTTCGGGATTAAAGCTGACGGGTCCCTTCCTCGGCAGAGACTCTCTGCTGACCCCGACGGCGCAGTACTGCCCTTCTGCCAGATCCACCACCCAGTAGTGGCGCCCAGAGGTGAAGGCTTCGCAACCGAGCACGCAGGGATCGGCGTCGAAGCGCTCGGGGCTGTCGGGTGACTCCTGCAGCATGTATTCCCATCGCACACTCTTCTGGTCCTTGGACAGGATGAGGCGAGGGTGGGCTGTCTCAGGGTCCAGAGTCACGTTTGCTGTGGATGAGGAAGAAGAGGGAAAGAAAAAATTCAAGCTATTTAACCTACCCTTTCCTGGGCAGACAACGTCTTCTTCAAAATCTAATAGGGTAGCTTGTCTTTTTGGAGGCCTGATATCTTGAGATGTTCAACTTTCCATGCATTTATGGGGTATCAGGTCTCCAACATCTCCATGTAGGTCAAATATTTTCTGTCTAGGGGTACCTACCTCCCCTTTTTTGACTATGTTTAACTCATTTGGATGTTTCTGCAGCGCAGACATTTAGAGGAGGACAAGCAGTTTATGTTAGCACCTGGGTAGGGGTCACCATTCAATGAGCGTGCCAAACTACTCACCCAATTTTTCTTCCTCTTTCCCTAGAAATGCATTATAAAAGATGAATTATTAACTGGTATGCAAACTTAAAACCAAAAGCGTTATTTGTGTAAGGGAGAAAAATGCACTTACTGTGCTCTTCCATGCATTTTCCTAAAAATAAAAATTAAAAAAAAGAATTTGTTTTAATGAGGGTTTTTCTATTCACAAAATGCCTCTGGTTCATGTTATTTTTTTTTTTATTTTTATTTTTTAATGTAATTCCTCCCCCAGACCAGCATTTCCTCCCCTGGTATAAGATTAAACGGGTGCCTCAATGAGACTTGTGTCTGTAATAAAACTTATTATTTACGTTAAACATAGGAAAAAAAAGCCACAAAGGAACAAAGGTGGTTTAAACTAAACCACAGGCAGAAGTCACACAATGAAAAAAAGCTAAAATAATAGGTCATAGCAGGAGTTTCTGCTACTAGTGGAGACACTGCTGATATAGTTTGCAGAGGCAGGTAGCGTGTGGGTGCTCTGGAAATTTGTGACCTACTTTTTTGACCTTCTGCGGGTTGTAACTGTGATGATAAAGTCCAGCTTTTAAATTACACACAGGTTAAATTTTAAAAAAAAAAAAATAACAGCTTTTTCTCATCTCACATTTGTCTAAGAGTAAATCTCGCAGTCCACCTATTCCAAAAGCCCCCAAAATCTCACATGCTTTACATCTCCAGAAGATGAGGAAGGGGACACTCACTCATTTTGGCTTTGTATTCCTCTGAAAAGAGAAATGACAGAAATGGTTATTGCACATTTTTCTTCCTCACTGTTTTATGACTTTTAGACTTACTTCATTCTCAAAAATAAGTTTCTCTGGCTAGTGATTATTATTTTGCTTGATTAACATAACTCCATGCACATGTCTTTTTGATTTATTCCCAATAATAGCTCAGGTTTCCAGAAAACTCCCCGAAGTAGCTCAGGAAAAAAACATAAGAAAGAAAAAAAATACAGGAAACCAACACAGACTTGTGTATTTGTGAAACAAAGCGACTTACCAAGCTCTGCAGTGAGTTCGTCTGAAAAGAGAGAAAAAAACAACAACAGAATTTCCATCAGGGTGATTGTATGGGTCTTACAAACATACAAAGTTCACTTCTGGTGAAGAATTTTGATACTTACCAATTTTCCTATCGCGTTTTTCTAAAAAAAGGAAAACGAGAAAAAAAAAAGTCAGATTTGTTCTAATTTATTTTTCCTACTCATACAGAATCTGTAACTGAAAAAACAACAACACAGACCATAAACAGCATGTGTTTGTTTTGTTGGAAGGCAGGGAAAAATACTCACCCATTTCTGCAGACAGTTCATCTTAAAAGGAAAAAATAAATAAATAAATAAATAAAACACTCATTTTGCTGATAATTACAGTAAAAGTCATGATTTCATGCCGAATTACGGGATTCACACCCAAACAATTGGACTTTTCCCATCGTTAACCTGAAAATGGGCTCTAAAATAAAAGTATTCTCTTGTATTCTGTGGATATATACTTAACAGGTGTGCTATTTTTAGTGGAATATGCTGGATTTTAGATGCTCTTGAGTATTCGAGACAAGGACAGAAGACTGACTACCCACGGGAAGAGCACCCATGAGATGGGGCCAGATGCCTGTGCACCTGAATCATCCCCCCGACTTTATCATCAACCAAATTCTAACCCACGTAATCCTAAATGATATCATCAGCCTCAGAGTTGCATTTTGCAGAGGAAGGAGATGGCCACATACCGATTTTGGCATCACGCTCCCCTAAAAAAGGGAAAAAATAGAAAATAAAGGAAAAAAGAATTATTTCTATATACTCCTTCCTACTTCACGTGCCTTTATCATCGAGTGATAAATCCGATATTTTTCTATTCTGTACAGAGAATTATAAATTGTAATTCACATGTTGCCTCAGATTTTATATAGATTAACCCATCCCCTAATTTACTTTCCTAATCTTAAAGCAAAGGTCACAACTTGCTCAAATATAAATATTTTCAAAAAAAAAACACAAACAACAAAAAAAACCCCACTTTGTTTATTTGATTTTGCCAAAAGGACTTACCCAGCTCTGTGGTGAGTTCACCTGGAAGGAGCAAAAGGAAAACAGGCTTAAATTGTGAATTAAATTCATAATTTAATTCATGAACTAAATGAATTGTGGATGATTCTACATTTCTCTTCAATAACACATTTAGGGATGTTTAATTTTAACTGATCTCAGTGGATTTAAATACCATGGAATTAAAGAAAGCCTTCAATAACAAAAGATCCTCAAAACAACCCCTAGTAAGTCTTTATTTTCCAAAAAATCATACAGATTGGCATTTGGGTTATGCAGGGAGAATGAAGCGATGCAAGCAAGTAGCAACTTAGGATATGAATGGTCATATTAAAGGAAAAGTGCAAGATTCAGAGCAAAATCTGCACCTCCACGTGCTTTCGTTTCATAGTAGAGAGAACAAACTCTTACCGATCTGGGCAGTCTGCTTGGCTGAAAAAAAAAAAAAAAAAAAAAAAAAAAAAGGAAAAATTAGAAGCACCCACCCTTTGTTTTGTGGTTTTGCAAATTGCAACTGGAAAATTTCTCCTGCAGTGCTGTACTGCAATGCAGTTTTTATTTTTCTAAACTGAGATAAGAGAGAAAACGTAAAACTCAGAACAATGTAAGAGACTAACAGAGAAAAGAATATTAAAAAAAAAAGAGGAAATATAAAAAGAGAGAGAGAAAGGGAAAGAAAACAAAGGGAGAAGGTAAATAGAAATGACTTACCAAGCTCTTCAGTGAGTTCCTCTTAAAGGAAAGAAAGAAACGATATAATTGGGATCTGATATAAGAAAAATCTTTAATTTGACACAGAAAAAGTGAAATAACCCCCAAAGTGAACCTCAGGAGGGCTGGAAGAACATGAGATCTCAATAGAAATCTCATGAAATTTCCCCATACTCAAACAAGAGTAGGGGAATGCTGCAGGAATTGTTTTTTTAGGGGTGGAAGAAAATGTGACCCCATCCAGAGCACCCAAAGGTGCCCCAAAGAACCCAGGAAATGAGAACATTACCCACCTATTTTTTTATCACGTTCCCCTAAAAAAAAAAAAAAAAAAATTGGGAAAAAAAATAAAAGTATCTGTTGATGTTAGAACAGAGAGAGCTTTTTTTTCCCCAAACACCTTTTTCTTATTTATTATTTGAAATTTCATTTTCTGTTGACTCCCATCTCCCTCCATTTCAGCCGCATTTCTTGTTACATTAAAGCAACAACAAAAGGCTCAGAAAAGCTTCCAAAAATTCTCACCATTAGTTTTGTTAAAGGTTTAAAAAAAATAATAAAAAAAATCACCTACCAAGTTCTTCAGTGACTTCATCTTGAGGGAAAGAGAAACCACAGGTTTCTATTAAGGTAGGTTTATTTCACACATATTCAGGAAGAAATTATTCACACAAATTACAGGAAAATAATTAGAGGGCTGGAATCTATTGGATGTTTGTTTATCAGAAGCTCAGTGATGCTTACTGATTCCTCTACCATATTCTCCTAACTAAACCTCTCCAAAAATAAGAGGAAAAAAAAAAATATAAGACTAGAGAGAAATTCCTACATATTGCGAGCAATGCCAGCTGGAGATGTGCTAACATATTACTGGTGATAAAGATGCAAAAATTCAGCTTTGTCAGTATTAAACTTTGCTGATATTTGCTTCATGCATTTATTGGGATTCCCTTCTGACAAAGCTTGAACAGAAAAATAAGTGTTTGGTGTTTGCTGTTGGCAAAGGAAGGAAAAGACTTACCAAGTTCTTCGGTGAGTTCATCTTAAAAGAGAAAAAGAGAAGATTTGCATTAAAAATACCCGGTCTCCCTGGTCAGACTCTTTTTTTGTGAGACTGCATTTTCTGTATTACTCTGAAATACTCATATCTATCTTTATATATGTATGTACATATACACATAAAAGCCTGTGTATATCTATTATTTATAAATACGAGCCCTCCTTCCTGCTAAACAAAGATCTTGGAGCCAAACCACAGGATGAAAATGCCTCCTCAAAATAAAATATAGGAGAGAGGACTTAACACTTAAAAAATAATAATAATTGTATGCCAGACCAACTGTCCAACTATTGTTCCAGAATAATTTCCATCTCACCAACAAGCTTAATAGGGCCAAAAGGGTTTCCTGCATCAGTAGGAAGGAAAATGATGCTTACCCCTCTCAAGATCACTCTCCTCTAGGAATAAAAAAAGAGAAAGAAAGATCAGAATTCATATTATCCCCATCTTTTTAGCTGCATCTCTGTTCCATATATTAGTTGAATTTATGATCGTGATTTCAAATGAGTTAGAAAGTTATATTAAACACATGCCATTTATTTCTTTTTTTAAAAAAAGAAATTCAGCTGTATCAATGTTATGTACTAGCAACAAGATTTATTTTTACATGTATTTTTGTCAAGTATATAAAGAGAAAAAGGCTTACCAAGTTCTTCAGAGGATTCATCTGCAAAAGAAATGAGAATTAGTGTGCATATCCAGCCCTATATACACACTATCATCCCAGCATTTTGTATCCCACCACGACAAGGCATTTAAAAAAAATAAATCACAGCTCTTACAGTTTATATTTCAGCCCCTAAATACATTAGATTTTAGTCTGGAATCTGATATACAATATTTTATTTATATATATACACACACACTGTAATTACAAACTCCCTTGTAACTATATTTTGTAGAAGGGAAGGTAAATATCACTTACCAGCTTCCAGACCTTTTAATTCCTCTAAAGAAAAGAAAAAAAGAAAACATGAAACGCAGATTTTCCCATTGCACAACAGATTTTTTGTATCATTTCTATTCCACTGCAATTTTTTCCTGTGCATTATTGTAATGTTATCCATTCTAAACGTCACCTGCACCAGCCCTTTGTCCAGAAACATAAGACAAAAGAACAAACAAACAAAAAAACCACACGCCAAAAAAAATCCAATCAGTTTTGTGGAAGAAGTGAAATGAACTTACCGAGCTCTTCGGTCAATTTTCCTTAAAAAGGAGAAAATAATTTTTTTTCTAGTCAGTGCATTTCCTTCACAAGGATGGGAGAGGGGTGAGATGGGGGAACTGGAGGTTAACAAATCCTCTAATACGGGCAGTTTTACTCATTTTTTCACTATTTCAATTAAAACACTAAGTCAAAACTGTAGCAGCAACATCATTGTGCCTGTGACCACCAAGCCTCCCTAGGGATTGCATTTCTCAGAAAATAAGAATGACACTTACTAATGAGGGCATCCTGGTTTCCTAAAAATAAAACAACAACAAAAAAAAAGGGAATTCTAAATGAATAAATTCCATTTTTCTCCCATTTGGCATTTTTACTGCATATGAACTCAACAGAAGAAAGTCACCCAGCTTTGCAAAAAAGCATCGGTTTCACATGTACAACCGTGGGTATTTCTCCTTGTTTTCACATCAAGGACACTTGTTAGGGGAAACTCCAGGATTTTGCCTTTCCCATGAAGGATTTGTGTGTCTGAGACGAGAAAATGGACTTACGGGCTTCCAAATCACGATCCTCTGCAAACAGATGGAACAGAAATTATCCCTAATTATTATTTTTCCTGCGGGCTTTCACTGCAGCACCTCCCCCAAAACCTTGACTTCACCAATGTTTCATTTTCTAGATTTTTTTTTTCCCCACAAAAAAAATATATATATATTTGCCAAATTGTAAGCTACTTCTGGGGCAGCAGTATTTTTGGTAAAAGATGGAAAAGCCATCGGGGTGAATAAATAACCCAAGGCAGCATCTGCATTGCCTGCGTGCTGCATTTAGCGGTGTAAGGAAATGCACTTACCAAGCAGCTCGGTAAGACGCCCTTGAAGGAAAATAAAAAGATATATTAGTTCAAAATAGAGCTTTTTTAGCACCCATTATAAATAAATAAAGGACTGGGACACAAGCATTGTTGGGCTGAGCCCAAAGCCAATTCTGAGAGCAGCAGAATACAGGGTCCCATGTGCAGCCCCTTTCCATTTCATGACACGTTTGTGGGAAAATCTTCATTTTTATTTATTTTTTCCTTTCCCTTCACTTATACTCATTAGTAAGGCAGTGAAACAGCTTGGGTTGCTTCCATTCAAGCCCCAGATTTATGTTTTTCTCTATGCTTTCTATAGGAAGTTCTCTATTCTGTCTATAGGATTTGAAGCACTGACTGCTCGTTCAGCACTTGCATATAGCAAGAAAACCCCTCAAATCATAATAGAGTATGGAAAATAGCACTTACTTATCTCTGCTTCATGTTCCCCTAAAAGAAAAAAGAAAGGAATAAATAAAGAGGAACTACTGCTTTTGCCTTCTTGTTGTGTCCCTGTATCGCCACAATAGATCGTAAGGTTCTTAAATTATTTTATTCTTTTTACTACTTTAAAAAACACAGCCAATGTTAACATTAAAAATGTAATATAAAATATATTGAAATTAATATTTGTGGGAGGAAAAGGAGGTCCAAAAATATGATGCAAGGAGTGTCCGAATGGGTCTTTATGGCAGGAAGGAAAATGCATAGCAAACGCTGCTGAAAAGCAAATTTTGATCGTCATCAGGGCTTTGGCAGCCTGTGGATCTGCTGCTGCTTTCTGCAGCTGCTATTATATATATTCCCTTCCTCCCAGGCAGTTACAAACTCACGTTGTCCGTGATCTCATCCATAAAAATAGTGAATGAACCGTAGCTGCGGGGATAACATCAAGCACAGCCTTGGCTTGGGGGGTCAGGGATGGCATAAGGCAGGATACTTACTGATTTTCTCATCCCGTTCCGCTGAAAATAAAGAAATAAACATAAATTAGCATGTAGTTTGCTCTGCCAGCATCTATTTTGGTGTGATTTTTTTATCTGTCATATTGCTTGGGAGTTGTATTTTGGGGAATATTTATTTTTCTGAGCCTTTGCGTACTTAGTTCTAAACTTGATTAAAATAGAAATTCTCTCACCCCTTTAAAAACTTCAGAAATATGGAAAACAAACAAACAATGATGACCAAAAAAAGGGAATTTCCTTACCAAGTTCTGCTTCGTGTTTCCCTTAAGGTAGAGAGAAAAAAAAAAAACCACAGGAATTTCATGACATTGCTCTTTTCTCAGTGACATCACTGAACAACATAAATAAGTCTAGCCTAATTATCAGCTAAGGGTATGTTCTTCTATATTAAATGTCAATATGTCAAGAGAAACTCAAACATGGACAAAACAGAGTTACTTTCTGATGGGAAGGAGGAGTGAGTAGAAAGGTATGTAGATAAATTATCATAAATAAACATTTTTGCTTCCATTCTTATTCACAAGTCCTGATTGTATCGGACTGAGAGCATTACACACTTCATATTTATAATTTCTCTGGATTTATAAATCCAATCTACCTGAATCCCACCTTCCCAAGCCGTCGCTGGTGCAGAGTTTTGATGCTCCCCCAGATCATACCATTCAAAATTAAAATGTGCTCCTGTGACATTTTAAGCGCACTAAAATGCTCAGAAAATTCCTCAGGCTTAACTCACGCAGGAAAAGAAGTAAGGCACTTACGAAGTTTCCTATCGTAGTCCCCTAAAAATAAATAGAAATAAATGGTTACTGCGTTGCTCAGCGTCTATCCTTGGGTATCATTTTCCTATTGATTTTAGGTGGAAATGACTTACCGACTTCTGCAGTAAGTTCCCCTTAAAAGAGGAAAAAAATGTTAGTTTTAGGGTTAGTTTTTTTCCCCCCCTCTGTGAATACACAGATAACAAATGGTGATTTATGAGATTTCAATAACAGAAATTGCTTACTTTCAGAGCAAAACCACGCTGTAAGCATGGATCTTTTTAATTCTTAATTGTCTATGTTACTCAAAGTTTTTCAGTGTGTGATAAATACATCATCTAAATATATAAATTACTGTATACTCAAATGATTGAAGCCATCAGCTTTTTCAATAGCTAAATTCACGAACAGATTTGCTTCAGAGGAACACCAGACCTACCTATTTTTGTATGACGTTCTCCTAAAAACAAAGTGAAAAATAGTTGCGTGTTATTTTTCATGGTCTCTGCCTTTCACTTTATATCCCTTTATTGTTACTCGCATAATAAGGGGATTTTTGCTTTAACCCATGTTATCCCTGCTTCCAAGCACTTTGCCTAACTTTGGGGTTTTTGACTTCTTTACTTTTGTATTTGAGATGTTGTTTGTTACCAGGTTGATGTAACATGTAGAAAAGGGCAGATATATGTATAAATAAATCAATAAAAACATGCAAGAGGAAGGAAATGGACTTACCAAGCTCCACCGTGAATATTCCTTAAAGCAGAAAACACCATTAATTTCCATTACATTTCTGAAACACCCCAACATGAATCAAGCCCTCACCCTCCAGCCTCCATCAGGTCTTTCCACGTGAAGTTTCCCCGCTAGGTTTTCCTTGATCCCCCTTGAAATTTGGCTCCTGCCTTCCCCCAGCCCGTGAAACCCAAGAGATTGTTACTTCTTGTGACCCAAATTTAGATTAATTTTAGAAATTCCAGCGTCCTTTCAATGCTGAAGCACCAAGCAAACCCCCCAAATGTGCAGGCACCCACGTCTTTAACCATTTTGCACAGGAGGAAATGGCACTTACTAATGGTTGCATCACACTTTGCTAAAAAAAAAAAAAAAATAGAAAAAAGAAAATAATAAGAAAACCAGATACCGATCAGTTTTTGGTGCCTCTATTTGCCCTTTTCCACCCACTTTTACTTTGTTTCAGCTGCACGTCATCAATACTAAGAGACATCTGCTATAATTACACCAAAACGTGTTACAAACTTGACCCCTAATTCACTCATCTACCTCCCAATGAGATAAAAAAAATTACTTACCAAGTTCTGCAGTCAGTTTCCCTAAGGAGAGAGGAACAAACACAAGTTTATTTTAAATAGATCCTTTTCTCTCCTATGTGGAGACATCATTAGTCATTCTCTGGCTTAATCTTACTTTTGTTTTAGAAAAGAATAACAACGTACAGTACAAAATACATAATAAAGTATAGAAAAAATATAAAAATATAAAAATTATAGAAAAAAATAGAAAATTGTGAGGAAAACCACTGATTCAGGTAATCGTCCAACTAAGAGTGATGTAAGATTTTGAGCAGAGAAACACAGAATTTGAGCAAACTGGTGCCAGGGAGGAGAGGGAGACTTTAGAAGACACACCAGCAAGTTGAAGAAGATCCACCTTTATACCCAGATTTTACTCGTTAGGAGGAGAACGGCACTTACGAAGCTTTTTGTCTCGGTCCCCTGAATAGAAAAGCAAGAAAAAGGAAAAAAAAATAAATTATTAAACACAGTGCTACCCTTTTGCCCTGGGACAG
The DNA here is from genome assembly GCA_011076525.1 of Nettapus auritus. Classification (NCBI taxonomy): domain Eukaryota; kingdom Metazoa; phylum Chordata; class Aves; order Anseriformes; family Anatidae; genus Nettapus; species Nettapus auritus. The sequence continues at coordinate 130,427 of CM021780.1, forward strand.
CAGGTCTGCTGGAGCCACAGCTCACTGAAAAGCTGATTTTGCCCATTTTTTCCAATTACGTTCTATTACAAAAAAAAAGAGAAAATAATCTGTACATCGAGGTCAAGTTGACCCCAAGCAGCTTGGTCTCACCTTGGCATAAGCCTTGGTGAGGACCAAGAGGTTGGATCAGAGACCTGCAGAGGTCCCTCCAACCTAACTGCACAAAACGGTGCAGATTTGATCGCAACAAACCCCAAGGGATGTTCTGTCCACAAAGCAGACTTACCAAGCAGCGCAGTGAGCCTACCTAGAAGTAGAAAAAAAATGTATTATTTTAGTCAAACAAGCAAAAAAATCAACTCCAACAGAGGTTTCTAAGGATAAAACTGTCAGTGTGGTTGGAAAAGGAAAAAAAAGGACTTACGTATTTCTGCTGAGAGCTTGGCTGCAAGAAGGAAAAACAATATTATTTGTTAGTGTTTTGTTTTTCTCTGCAGTCCCATGTGTACAATCAAATTTGTAGAAAAAAAAATCTCATTTATTGCTTTTCAGGGACAGGGTATCAGAGAGGCTCCTCTGCCCCAAACACCAAGGGATTACTTTTACCCCAAAAGCACCATGAAGAATGCCACTTACTTATTTTTCTATCACGCTCCTCTGGAATGGAAAGAAGGAGAAAAAGAAAAATAAACAGGAAAAAATTAATTTTCCTGCAGGAAACATCCCTTCCACTCCCATTTTCAAAGATAAAGTATCACTCCCTCCGTAGTACCCACCCAGATTATTTGTAAATAGAATGATGAGCTTAAGCAAATCTGTCACCATGCCTTGTGTTAATTTTGCAGAGAAAAAACGATTGTACTTACTGATTTTTGTATCATATTCACCTAAAATGCAAGCAGATAAAATAAATAGAGAGAAACGCAATGCAGTCCCTCGTGTATCCCATATCCCCTCTCATGGGGCTCTGCCTTCCCCCCAGAAAACCTCAAACCCAACAGAAATTTTATTCCATGAGCACCTTCCCTTTATTAACATTTTAAAAATAAGGTTTTTAACCTTATTTTTAACCCACCCATCCTTCAAGCAGGGGAAAACACAAACTCTTCATATTTTTTATCCCCATGGCTTTTGCAGAATTAAGGAGAATTTTAAGGCAATAAAACTCCTTACCAAGGTCTGAAGTAAGTTTTCCTTGTGTAAAAGAAACAAACGAAGATTAATTTAAATTACAAGACATAAGTCTGCTGACTTTATTTCTCTGTGAATACAGCCTAGCTGATACCATGCTGCATTTCTCTTTCCCCAGGGATAATTTATATTATAACTGCACCACACTGATGCTAACGAGAGCAACGAGCAGGTGCTGATGCACAGAAAAAGCCCCTTGGGGAAGGGCTGGGTGAAAACAGACCTATATTATGGGGAAGGAATCTGTCCCTGCATCTTTATTATTGGTGGTGATAAAGGAAAAGGGTTGATCGTAGCCCAGAAGGCCAAATTCTGCCACATCTGCAGCTTGGTGCAAAGATAAAACATCCCATAATGCCTAAAAATAACAGTAACCAGATCCAAAACACACGGGGAGATCTGGAATTTGATTCAAGAAGAAAAGAAAAAGGACACTTACTAATTTTTCTATCACGTTCCTCTAAAAGAGAAAAGAAACATCGGTCCATCACGCTCGTGAGCCTCAAAGTATCTTCCAAATCCTATTTTAATTTTTAAACTGGTAATAATAATTTGGGGTTAGGCTTTGGTTTGAATTATTTGGCCTTAGTTCTAGCCCCGATTGGGTGTGCATGGGGTTTTGTGTGTGCTTATGTGGGGAATAAGCACCTTTTCCCCAGAAAATCCCACGGTGAAATAAAGACAGAAAGGAAAATCACTTACCAAGCTCTGCAGTCAGATTGTCTTAAAAAAAGAAAAAAATAATAAAGGCAGATTTTCCCAAGGGTGGGGTAAAAGGACAGCAGGGATGCTCCTACCCTTTCTTTGATCAGAAAATAAGGCAAATCTGTACCTAATACCCAACCCATCATCCGCCCTCCTTGCGACATCTACCACGAGTGATGGGACAATAAACTGGAAAAAAAAGAAAAAGAGGAGCTTTTGCAAAGTTTAAGGAATTCTTGCAAATTTTAATCCTTCTCTCTCAACAGATATTGGGAAGTCCGGCACTTTGCACGTGCTGGATCTCAACAGCCCCAAATCCCCCAGGGCTCTCCGCCCTATGGTGCATGGTCCTTCACTTGGTCTTCATCTCAGGAATTCCCAGGGATCTCTTATTATTGTCTTCTAGGCTACAGAAACCTGCGAGCCCGCTGTTTTCTGTGCTATTCTATTTATATATATATATATATATTCTTGTTAAAAATGAGTATGCCTCAAGCTTACCCTGCCTTTTTAAAATCAGGCAAGAGAACAGTTAATACACCCCAGGAAATTCAGACATGCCTCAAGCTGGATAAAAACATATTTGATGGGAGGTAAAAATAAAACTTACCAATCTCAGCTGTGAGTTCCCCTTAAAACAGAGAAACAAATCATGTTAAAGGACCGCGATTTGCTTGAATTTGTTCTCATTGAACCTATGAATTTGGCATTCATATTACCAAGTAGGGTCAAGTGTAGACCCTACAGTGGATTAGGACCTTGTGTCTCATCTGTTACGTGGTTTTATGTGGCATCCTAAGCACTCATACAGGGTTCATTAAACAAGAAATTCTCTTATCAGACTCTATTTGATGAAAATAATGAAGCACCACTTACCTATTTCTTCATTTTGTCCCCCACAAAATGGAAAAAAAAGAGAAAAGAAGGGAAATTTAGAATATTTTTTGCCACTTTTGCAAGCTTTATATCATTCTTACATAGCTTAAGGGGACAAAATCTCTTTACTGAGCCAGACGTGTGCAATTTATTACAGGTATTTCCAATTAGCTTTCATTTTAACACTTTTATATCCCTACATTTTCCAAAGCCTAGACGAAAAATACGCACAAATTACAAATTGCTGTTAGGAGTCCTGCTCAAAACATGTCTTTAAAACAATATGACGTCCTGAGCATTGCAGGAAATATTCCCAAGTACAGAAAAAAAATATTGTATTTAAAAAGTATGTATTGTAAAAGTATGCATTATAAAAAATTTGTTTTATTCCAAAAGCATGACTGACATCATTTGAAGGGCGCTATTATTTTTCAATCAAAGAAGGACACTTACCATTTTCTGTGTCACATTCCTCTAAAAATAATAGAGAAATAAACATGGGTTAATTCTAAGAGCTCTCCGCCTCCAACATGCTTCAGTGAGCAAGCAAGGGACCAAAGAAGTGATCAAGGAATGCTGCTGGACTGCAGAGAGCCAGCTTGTCTCCTCCCAAGAAAGATGCCAAGAACTTAAGGAGAAGGGACCAAAGCTATGTGTCTTGTCTTTATCTGTTTATCAGCACAAATTTAAGATCTGAAGGATCTTCGCTGTTTTTCTAAGCCCAAAAGCTCCACAAAAGAACTTTTCTATCTTCAATAGCAGCAAAACCAAAGCACTTACCGAGTTCTGTGTCACTTTCTTCTAAATGAAATAAAAAAAATACAAATACACGTGTTGGTCATTGCTCATGATACAGCTGTAGAAACAAACACGTGCGTTCAAACTTGGGTGTGTGTTAGGAAGATAAACGACTTACCAAATTCTTCTGTTAACTTCCCTTAAAATAGAGAAAATAACGTTAATTTAAGCCTTTAGCATGCACCTCTTACCAGCAGGGGACAAGAAAAAAAAAGACACTTACTGATTTTGGCATCCCATTCTTCTAAAAGAGAGACAGAAGGAGAACTCAGCCCTAAGTTTTTCCTCTGAGTGTGCTACAAAAATCATCATCAAAACCAATTCTGTATTTTTTTTCCCCTATTGATGACAATATTCCAAAAATTACACTGTTTATGAATCTATCTAACGTGGTCTTTGTCCACAACACAAATAAGCTACCCACCCAGGGAAGAAAGGATGTGTGCACCAATGTGGGATATCAATATCAGTGTAGGATAGGTACAGCAATGAGAAGGGACTTGTGCTGATGGAAGAAAGAAAGATGACTTACCAAGATCTGCATTCCTTTTCCCTTAAAAAGAAGAGATAAAGAAAAAAATTGTAAGTGTTTTTGGCTTTTTTTTTTACACTGAATACACCAATAGTGGTTTTCTAGCTTAAAAGCATCGCTCTGGAGGTAAAAATTAATATTATTTTATTGATTAAGAGATGGAGATCAACTCACAACTCATTGGCAGCATAGAATAGAATCAAACCAGTGAAATTATCCTAGGGAAACATCAAAGAGCAACCCAAATACAATTTCACAAGCCATACCTGACTCCATCATCACGTTCGCTTCCCAACTGGAACAACCTCCAAACGCCCACAGCTTGGTCTACCTGGTGGGGCGAGAGGAAACATCATTAAAATATCACATCCAGGGAAAACCAGACCTTCACAGCGACACGCCACACGTTGCTGGTGCCTGGAATATTTTTACCTATATAAATAAACGTGATAAGGAGGAAATATATGGGGCTACAGAAGCTTTTCTCCTGTTTTTCCTTTGTCATTCGAGATGTTCTTTGGTCTAGACTTGGATGAATGGTGAAATTCTGGATGAATTGGTCTACGTCTGTCTAAAAACACTGCTACAGGTGTGATGAACTATTCTGCATCGAAATCCGTCACGCCACTGATTACAAAAAGGATCCAGCGCTTAGGTATCTGGCCTCAATTGTCTACAGTACCATGACCTTAGTCCCCCTCTGTCCTGTAAATTATTTAATCGTAGCATTTATCACCATGAGAAGCAGCCCCATACGTGGAGGATGTGGTGCCACCATCTGTTTTGGCCAAGAGAGCAGCACTTACTTTATTTTGAGCTGGATCAGCTCGTTACTCGGTGCCTGCTTTACACAAATTCAGGTAAACTCTGTTAAGAGGACTTAAATTTGTACAGAAATAGATAGAGCAAGGAAAACAGCTCCAATTATTTGTCTATTATATTTTCCTAAAAGAAAAATAATAATTAAACAAATTCACTTTCTTAATCCTTTGCCTGTTTTTCAGTATTGTCAGATTTAGGTACAGGATTGTAAAAGATCATGTTGTACTAAGCTTCTTTCAGCTACTGTGAACGGATCACGTTTCTTCTGCATCCCCCCAGTGTTTCCTAACAGGCATCCAGGAATAAGATCCCCCCCAAATTTTGCCTTCCCCTGCCTGTGGAAAGAAAGAAAAAAGGCTTACCAGGACCTGCAGCTGGTTTTCTGTATGTTAACCAAGCTGGGGCTGTTTTGCTCACGGGGCCGTGATGGTGGGGGCTGTCCCTGCTGGAGATTTTTGGCAAATCCAAGCTTGTCCTAGGACTGTGGAAAAAGGTATCCAGATTTGCTGGAAGGACCGACAGGGGCACGACAGCTGTGCTGGCAGCAGGAGGACGTTCCCAGCACCTAATTTTAGCTGACTTAAATGCCAAGGTTGGAAGGAGGGCTAAGGTCTCGGGGATCCCTATATAGCCATCGCAGGAATGGGTTTCTTCAGAAGGGGAAGAGAAAATGAGGTCTGACCTGGTCATTTTGAGCCAATCTCCAGTGTCTGCCATGGGTTGTTTAGCAAACACGAGTGGCTCGGATGTCCTGGAGCATCTCAGGTGCTGTGTTCAGAGATCTTCCCTCTCCGAAATGGGCTGGAACCAATTTCTGGTTTGCACTGTCCTAAAACACTGAGAGGTGTGAAATCAGCTTGGGTTTCCTTCCGTCACTGCTGCTCACTGGGACCAAGCAACAGCATCTCCTCTCGCAGCCAGGATTTCTCATCACTTGGGGCTATTTAAAAGAAAAAAAAAACACACAAATTTATCTACCTTAGCCTCTCTGCACATACCCCACCTAGCTCCAAAAACCCACAGCTCCCCCAGTTGTGCAATAATGAGACAGATTTGAAGCTGAATTTTTTCTTTTGCTGAAGAAAAAGGATTTTTTTTTACATAATTCTGCAATGAGTTTTCCTTAAATCACACAAATAAGCATCCAAATGCAAACCATTCCCATAGATCTATCTCTAAAAGACTCATTTCTGTTCTTTTCTCTGGCTAACTCTGTGTTAAAGCAGTGTGAAGTTAGCAAAAGATGCCTAAAATCGCTGATCTCACCCTGAATTAGTCATTGTGCATTTCTTTTTTTACAGTCAACAGTGAGAAAATAGATTTTTTATGGTTCTGTTCATCTGATCTCTCTCTGAGGCTTTACTTATTCTAGGGGCTCTCCTCCCTTGGAGGAAAGGGGTTTCACTCGATGGGCAGCCTGGATTTCAAGCTGTGAAAATGTCCCACATGGGAGAGGTTAAGGTTAAAGCTGAGGATGAGAGACCTGGCATCAAACCCCGGTGGCTAAACCCTCTGGATTTGCAAGAGGGAAAAGAACAACGCCACGGGGTGAAGAAACAGAAGGTGCCTGTCTGGGGGAAACCTGATCGAGGGAAAAGGGGATCACGGCGAGCAGTGTGGAGGAGATGCCATTTCCACGAAGGCTTCCTGACAGCAGAGCTTTGGCATGCAGAGGAGACAAAATAAGAGGCACGCACCCCAGGCTGTGCCAAGAGAGAAACCTTGCAGCATGACGCCAGGGCACGGGCATGACGGCGAAGCCCGGAGCACCTCAAAGACGTTTCAGACAAGAAGTTGCTGGCCATTTGCTGCTCCTAAAATTGCTCGGCGGCTCGGAAAAGCAAACCTTCCAAACGCAATCCATGCAGCGCAAGTGGAAAACCCCGGGAGAGATGTCTCTGGCTTGAAAAGCTGAAGCACATTCAACCTTTGCCATTTGAGGTCTCTGAATTGCTCCACTTCAGAATGTCTGGACTGAAATTTAAGATGCCAGACTCAAAGGGCTACGATAAATAAAAGTTATTTATCTTATCTCTGGGACTAGCAGAGCAGATTATTTGTGCGATCTGTTTGTGTTTGCTGAGCCATGCTTGTTTTCTGGGCAATTTTCTTACACGTCTGGATTTTAAAGCATGCTGGTACTTAAAATTGCTTTATTCCTGGCTCTGTATGTCTAGGAGGCTATGGCTAAACAGTGCAGAAAACCTAAACCCAGATGGGTTTAGAAAGACCGAATCCTTTCCTGCTGTAGGGATTCATCTTGGGAGCATATGAATGCATGAATATATTAACGCAAGTGCATGAATATAGTCAAATGCAGAAGAATAAGCCTTATATTAAATGATAAAATGAAAATAAAAAAAACATCAACTGAATTTGGAAAAAGAAGGAAACTATCTGCTAACAAGGATGGACAGAAAAAGGTCAGTGAGCCAGAATCGGGGTGAAATCCAGAAGGATGTCAAAAATTCAAAGCTGAGAACAGGGCAGCCAAGTTGAAAAGCTCAGGTTACGTGAAATGAAGCTCGGGGAGGTTAAAAACATCCCGATCTGCCTGCTCCTTGAAACGGTCACCGAGCCAACGGGTCTGATTACAGCCGCCAAAAGAAGCGGTGTGGGAGGGCTGGGGAAGATGCAGCCCGAGCTGTATCCTCTCAAGAGGAGCAGGAGAAGTTGTTAGTTCAAGAAAATGATGGAGAAACTCGTGTTCAAGAAGGGAGAGGCCTAGGAGGGAGCAGGAGGGATGGGGAAGGAGGACTGGTTGTCAAAACTTACAATGGGGGTTTCCAGTATAAATGTCAACCTGATGCTGGGATTAAAATCCAGTGAGAAAAGTGGATTAAATTTAGACTGAGGACATTTTGAGGGTGGGAAACTCAGTTTTTTTTTCAGAAGAAACGGCCAAGGAAGATGCAGGGAGATGAGGATATCATATTTAGGTGTATTTTCCCCCTTTTTTTTGTCCCCCAGCCCTCTCTCTTGGTGCTGGAGGGGTGATGGCAAAGTCTCTCTTACCTTTCTCCAAAGGAAGCAGGCTGTTCACAGAGGATCTTCCTCCTGGGGGTCTTGATTCCATTTTGGGGGGAAAAAGATGATTTCACCACCATTTTGGGAGGAGAGCAGGGGCTCGAGAACTCTCCCAGCTTGATGTTTGTGTTCCCAGACACCACTGGAAGAAGCTGTCAGCAAAGCACATGGTATTTTGTAAAGCCTTTCCCCATCACAGGCACCTGAATCCAAAGGGATGGAGCTTTTAGAAGGTTCTGGGGGCCCAAGGAGAGACAAGGAACAGCCCTCAGATATAGAAAGAAATGGAGTTAGGCTGCAATCCCTGCTCTCCTCCATCCTGGCACACCTTAGAGGCAAAATGGTCAAAAATAAAGGTTAAATAAATGCAAAGGGGTTAAAGAAGTGCAGGGGGCTCTGCCACCCACACCCCTGGAACGGCAGAGGGAGTGGCAAGGCTGTGAATGTGCAGGATGCAAGTTCCAAACTAGAAGCAGATCCCAGAACAGGTTTTTTTTCCTCTCCTTCCAGCCTTGGATTGCACACAAAGGAGACAGAGAGCATTTGCTGTGCAAAGCTCAAGTCAAAAGCCAGCCCCACTCCTGCCCCATCCCTCTCTGAATCATCCCCAGCTTGGGAGGGTCCGGTACTAGCAAAGAACCACTTCATCCCAACCTTAGCACGAAAGGTTTTTGCTGCCCAGAGGGCAGAAGCCTTGCAGAGGTAGCAATTCCAGAGATTAATCACCTCGGTGACTCTCCAGGGTTTAATTAATATTGCCCCAGCAGTGCTGACAGGCAGCAAGCATTGCTTTCTCTTTTCCAAGCACAGCCTAGGCAGCACGGAGGGCTTCTCATCCAGCCACCTCTTTCTCAAATTAACCCTTCTCCTCTGAATTTCAGGGGCCACCAACACCCACAGGAGCAAATTACAGGCGTACCATGCAGGGAAACGAAGACACCATGACCCCAACTGGGGAAGGGACCGTGGGTCTCCCAAAGCCAGACGTGGCATTATTTCCCGCTCACACCCAACCTCCCAAACCTCGTTAACGCTGGCAAATGTTCTTGATGACAAGGACGCTCCAACACTGGAGGCTCTTGCCCAGTTTTACTCTTTCCTGGTTTAAGGTTTCCTTTTTCCACAGCTGCTGAGGTGGGAAGTGGAGGAGAAATATGGGTCCTAACTCCAGGGTGGTCAGGAAAGGAAAAAAGTCCTTACAGGATAACAAGTCCACGTCACTTCCCCATACACAAGAGTTGTTTGCATCTATATTCAGCACCAAAAATAGCTGTTTTTAGGGGGTATTTCCAGGCCCACAGGACATTTCCTCAGCTTTTATTACAAAAATCAGCCCTAGAGCACCTGTAGCTTCTGCTTGTAGAAAAAGAAAATCTATTCCAGAAGCTCCTTCTGTTTCCCTGAAGTTCTCCCTACTCTTCCTAACCTTCGGGAGTAGGACTAAAGCCTGAGACCAGAAAATAAAAGATTGAAGCAGGTTTTGATGACTTGAAGGAGGATAAAAATACCTGAGGCAGTTGGATGGTGTGATTCCACCTGGGAGAAGTTGGAAGTGTCTTGTCCTGCTGTCTTGTTTAGTGGTGGCGGGCCTCTCTTCTCAAGAATAGTTCATAATAACCCAGTGGTGATGACTACGAACAGCTCTTGGTAAAAAGACCCATGGGCAGGGGGAAGACCAGGATGAAACTGAGGATGGGAGAAGGGAGGCGACTCTTCCTCTTCTACTTCAAAATGGTAAGGGTGTTCAGAGACCCAGATCCATGTCTTCTCTGGGGAAAAATAAAACATAAAATCAGTTAGAAGACACACACAGTTGCTTTGTTCCACCCTGTTTCTTTCTGTGGTTTTGTGCCAATGTTATAGATACAAAAGACCTCTTAAGTCCCAAGCCCCCAGGGCCTTCCCTATCCCCCACAACCCCCAAACCACTAAAAGGCTCCTCTATCCTCTACATCGCGCTGCCCAGGGCCCTCATTATCCCCCCCAAACCCTCAAAGCCCTCCTTACACCCCCTAATATCAAACCCTAACCCTAACCTTCTTTCCGTACACTACCATATTTGTCTCGGTTCCATATGGGCGCCGCCATGTTGCCCGTGCGCGCCGCCATGTTGTTCCTTTAGCCGTACAGATCGGGCGCTATTTCCGCTTCCGCCGGAAGTCACCTCCCTCTTTCTCTTCCCCACGCTGGCGGCTGCAGAGGGCGGCCGGACGGGACCGGGCCGGGGCCTCCGCCGAATCCGCCGCCATCCTCCCGCCCAGCCGCCGCCATGACGGAGCAGATGACATTACGCGGTACCCTGAAGGGTCACAACGGCTGGGTGACGCAGATCGCCACCACCCCGCAGTTCCCGGACATGATTCTCTCCGCCTCGCGGGGTGAGGGCCGCGCCCGATGGGGGATGGGATGGGGGAGGACCGTGAGCATGAGGGGGGGAAGATGGGGGAGCAGGGAGGGGAGATGCTAATTAAAAACACCCTGGTGGGACTTGAGGCTGTTCCTTCGGGTCCTGTCACTGGTTATGTGTGAGGAGAGGCCCACCCCCAGCTCCCCACAGCTTCCTTAAAAGCTGTAGGGAGCCATAAGGGCTCCCCCGAGCCATTTCCAGACTAAACACCCCCAATTCCCTTAGCTGCTGCTCACAGACTTGGGTTCCAGGCCCTTCACTGGCTTCATAGCCCTTCTGTGGACACGTTCCATGGCCTTCTTGTAGTGAGGGTCCCAAACCTGAACACAGCACTCGAGGTGCGGCCTCCCAGGGGCCGATCACGCTATTCCTGACACAAGCCAGGATGCCGTTGGCCTTCTTGGCCACCTGAGCACGCTGCCAGCTCACGTTCAGGCGAGCTTAACACCCCCACCTCCTTTTCCTTTTCTTTCCAGCCGCTCTGCCCCAAGCCTGTAGCTTTACTTGGGGTTGTTGTGCCCCAAGTGCAGGATTCGGCCCTGAGCCTCGTTGAACCTCATCCCATTGTCCTCTGCTCATTGACCCAACCTGTCCAGGTCCCTCTGCAGGGCCTTCCTACCCCCCAGCAGACCGACATTTCCCCCAACTTGCTGTCCGCAAATCCTCTGGGAGAGGAAAAGCCCTGCAGAGGAGAAAACCAAGCTAGGTGCTGACTGCTCTGCCCCCCCGAGGTGCCCCCCGTCTTACTTCTCTCCCCATTCCACCCCCTGCAGACAAAACCATCATCATGTGGAAGCTGACCCGCGATGAGACCAACTACGGGATCCCTCAGCGAGCCCTGCGGGGCCACTCACACTTTGTCAGCGACGTGGTCATCTCCTCCGACGGGCAGTTTGCGCTCTCGGGCTCCTGGGACGGCACCTTGCGGCTCTGGGACCTCACCACGTGAGTTTTGGGGACGGGCTGAGAGCGCTTCGGCTCAAATTCGGCCACCCTGCTTAGGTTTGGGTGCTGGGGGAGGTGCTGAGGGGCACTTCGGTTTGGAAGATGAATCCCCACGGCGAGGAGCGCAGAGATTTGGAACGAAGCTTGGAATTTGAGCTTTCGGCTGCTTTCCCTCGGCTCCCTCTCCCCGTGATTACACCTGACACAAAGTCTGCTGATCCTCCGGGGTCTGAGGACACGTCCTGCAATTATGATGGGAGAGGAGCAGCGGGAGCAGCACCCGGGGGTCTCAGCCTCTTGCTTCACCCTGGTTTGGGGAGAGCAGGAGCACCAGGGCCAAGCTGAGAACCCCTTTTGCCTGCAGAAGAGCTTGCTTGGCTTCCCCCCAGCCTCCAAAGCTTTTTAGGGCCGGGATTTCACAGAGGCTGAATTTAATTTCCCCGATCGCATCCAGTCAGTACGGTGCCTCTCAAGCTCTCGTTTTAAGGAGAGGGGGAGGTTTCCTGCTGCTGCAGGTTTTCTGGGGGTTGATTGGGTTCAGTTTGGGGTTGCCACCCTGACCTCTGGCCTTCCCGCAGAGGCACCACCACCCGCCGCTTCGTGGGCCACACCAAGGACGTGCTGAGCGTGGCCTTCTCGTCCGACAACCGCCAGATCGTTTCGGGCTCCAGGGACAAGACCATCAAGCTCTGGAACACCCTGGGTGTCTGCAAGTACACGGTGCAGGTGAGCTGAGGAAGGAGGCACAAAAACCAGGCTCCACGCCACGAGAGGAAACCTCCCAGGACTGGTTTCGGGGTCCGACCACCCGGGTTTCTCCTCTTGCTTGGTGTCCCAACCCTGTCCTGATGATTAGAAGCGACTCGATGTCTCCCGACCTCCCTTTTGGGGGGGCTGAGGACAAGTCCTGCAATTCTGAGGGGGCTCAGGAGGGCTCGGGGAGGCCGCAGAGCGACGGGACGTGGCGGGTCTGATCTTGCAGCGCCACGCGGACCCGGGTGGGGGGACCCGGCCCCGTTGCCTCGCCGCGAACCCAGCGTCGTTGCTCTTCCCCAGGACGAGAGCCACTCGGAGTGGGTGTCGTGCGTGCGCTTCTCCCCCAACAGCAGCAACCCCATCATCGTCTCCTGCGGCTGGGACAAGCTGGTGAAGGTAAATCGAGGGGGATCAGCTTCTCTGGGGGGCGGGCACACGACTTTTGGGGTCCTCATAAACTCGGGGGAGGATCTGAGCGACCAGATTTGGGGGGAATTTTTTTCTCCTCCGTATTTTCGCTTCCCTTCTGACTTTGTCCTCGCGCAGGTTTGGAACTTGGCTAACTGCAAGCTGAAGACGAACCACATCGGGCACACGGGCTACCTGAACACGGTCACGGTCTCCCCCGACGGCTCCCTCTGCGCCTCGGGCGGCAAGGTAGGGGACTGGGGGGCAGGATGAGGCCAGGGAGGCTCGATCCTGGCGTCCTCCCAGCTCTCCTGAATCGGTGCGGGTGTCTCGGTGAGGAGGGAAAACCCCAGCAGAGGTGCTCACCCAGCTCTGGGAGCATCTTCAGCTCTTGTATTTCAGCCCTTGGTGGCGTTTGCTTTGAATTTCCGTCGGTCCTTTAACCTTTCCACGCCTAAATTGGCTCGTCCTGCCTTAACCACGATGAAAAACCATCCCCAAACCTCTCACCAGTGGTGAAAAACCACCTCCGGCTCTCACCAGCGAGGTTTTTCCTTCCGGTGCGGAAAACCAGAGGCTGTTTCTGAGCCGCTCCTCCGGGAAAACCCTAGGTGGATGAATTCAGAGCCAGCCTCGAGGGCTTTTCTTTCCCCCCCAAGATGATTTGGGGGAGTCGTGGGGCTTGCTCTGATGGCTTTTGGGTGCCCCGCAGGACGGCCAGGCCATGCTGTGGGACCTCAACGAGGGCAAACACCTCTACACGCTGGACGGAGGGGACATCATCAACGCCCTGTGCTTCAGCCCCAACCGCTACTGGCTCTGCGCTGCCACCGGCCCCAGCATCAAGATTTGGGTACGTGGCGGCTTCGTTTTCATCCCCAGCATGCTGTGATGAAACTCGAATGCCATCTGACTGCGTCCCTGCGGAAACCCAGAGGCTGTTTCTGAGCATTTTGGAGTCGGAGGGGTTGGGGTTGGCCTCTTGGTCTCCCCCCGGACCCCTCACGCTGTTTTTCTCTCGCCCCGCGCAGGATCTGGAAGGGAAAATCATCGTGGACGAGCTGAAGCAGGAGGTGATCAGCACCAGCAGCAAAGCTGAGCCGCCCCAGTGCACTTCCCTGGCCTGGTCCGCGGACGGGCAGGTAAAAAACAAACCCTTCGCTGCTCCCTGCCCCCTTCTTGGGCAGGGAAAAGGGGAACGAGGATTTTGAGACCCCTCTGCTCCTAAATCGAGGCACAGAAATCATCTTGAAACCCTTCTCTCTGCCACCACGGGCAAAATTTGGCTTCCTCCTCCACCCCTAACCTTAGAGCCTTCCTCTTTCACCCTCTCCCCAGCCCCCGGGGCTGATTTTGGCCCTCTGAGGAGCTCAAACCCCTCGTTCCCACGTCCTCAGGACTCATTTTGCTGCCTCCCCCCGCCCTGACTCCTCTTTTTCCTCCCTTTCCCTCCGCAGACGCTGTTTGCTGGCTACACAGACAACCTCGTCCGGGTGTGGCAAGTCACCATCGGGACCAGATGAGGACGCGCTCGTGAGGAGCCCCAAATTTTGTGTACAAAACTCAATAAAAGAGCGCTCGATCGAGCTCCTGGCCACCTCCTGTCCGCTGTCCTGGGCTTGCGGGCCCCCAGAAGCCGCGTCCACGCCTTCAGGGCTTGGGGACGGGCTTTTTCTGCTCCCGGACGAGCGAGAAGGGACTCGGCTACCTCCCCAACCTCCTCTCAGGCTGGGGAAACAAACCCCATTATTGAGAAAAACCCCAAAAACCAGAGCCTCGACCGCACCGCCGCGCGTGGGAGCTGCCCCACGGGGGCTGCTGGAGGAACAGGAGACGTTTTACCACCACATTTCACCCAGCAGCTTCCGTGCCAGCCGAGCTTTGTCACAAAAACCCATTTCCTACAGATTTTTAAGATTTTTTCCCCTTTTTTTTTTGAGGCAGGAGGGATTTTTATCCCTCGGGGCCACCAGAGGCGGTCGACGGCGGCAGCACGCTGCCTCCGCGTGACCGGCCCTCGATGCAGATAAAAAGGAGCTGGCTGCTTGGGGAAGGGATACGGCCGAGCCAATTAGCAGGGATTAGGTTAAGATTAATGAGGCAGGATCTTACCAGCGGGTTCTTGTGCAATTCGGGGGGGGAACGGCAGGCACAAGGCGGGACCCGGAGCCCGATTTCCTCTGCCGGGCTCTCAATAAGCGAGACCGGGCTTTACAACCTTATTCTTTATTATTATTTCTTGACATTTCAAAAAACTAAATCTCCATTTAATTTCATTTTTAGCCAAAAATATTTTGAACTAGCTCTGTAATGCCAACAGAAAAAAAAATAATAATAATAATACCAATCCACCAACGAAAAGAAGTAAAACACAACAGGGGCGGTCAGAGTCTCTCGAGCGGGCCAGGATTCAGCTGGAAACCTCGACGACAGCCGAGAAAAGGGAAGAGAAAATAAATATTTCCCACCTCGGAGAGCTCTCAAGCTGCAAGGGGAAACGAGAGGCTGCTTCCCACCACCGGCTCCGGCCGGAGGAAACCGCCGGGGTTTTAATATTTTTATTTTTTTGCACCCTCCCTGGCCCAGGCGGCCCTGAATAAAGTGCCAGGCCTCCGAGAAATGGTTGGGAAGGGGGAGGAGATCTGGGGATCCCCCCCCCCCCCCGGCAAAAAGGGAAGGAGAAAAGCAGGGGGGGAGGCGAGCGAAAAGATCGCGGGGGAAAGCGGGTTCGGCTCCAGGTCCAAACGCCAGCTGGGGATGGAGACGTTCAGGAGGTGAAGCCCCGAGAGATCCAGGCTCCTCGGCACGGCCCTGGGAAAAGCCGAGGACTTTTGGAAGATGATTTCAACCCCGACGGGAGCTCGAGAGGCCAAGGGGCGGCACGCCTCAACGCACAGACCCCAGGGCTCGAGCTCTGCACCCGGCGAGGCCAAAAGCGGACGGCGGGCTTCAAAAAAGGGGGAAGAGCACGCTGGAAAGCTGAACGCGGCGACCGGGAAAGGCTTCAAGAGGCAAAGGACGAAGTGAAAGCGACGGCCTGGCCTCCCCAGCGAGGCCGTTTGTTCCCGAGTCCGAAGGAAACCGGCTTTGGGAACGTGGCGAGGCCGTGAGAAAGAGCTGGAACGAGGACGAGGGGAAAGAAAAAAGAAGAGGCCTCGTGAGCAAGCAGGTGCCGGACAACAAGTGCAGCGTCGGAGCCCAACGAGGGACCCGAAGGATGAGGGGAAGGGAGAGGAGCGTGGCCGCGTGTGCAAGGCCGGATCCCGGAGGGGGGGAGGCCGGATCCGGCGCGGGGTCGAGGCGGCCGGCGGGAGGGCGCGGGGAGGCCGTCAGGCGCAGATTTTGATGCGGGTGCCCTTGGCCAGGATGCGGAAGAAAGGGAAGATGCGCTCGTGGAAGGAGGCGTTGAAGGTGTGGATGTGGGTCATGCTCTCGGCGTTGTAGAAGCAGAGCTGGCCCCGTTCGTAGTCCAGGTAGACGCCGAAGCGCCGGGGCCGCTCGCTGGGCGACAGGGCCGTCTGCTCCGTGGCCGTCAACGCTTGGTATTTCTTCCCGTTGGTGCCCACGCACCAGATCTCCCGTTTCTGGTGGGGCCCCACGGTTTTCTCTTTGCGCCGGGCCGTTTCGCGGGCCGCCCCCACCGCCCAACCTCGCCGGCCCCCGACTTCCACCTCCCAGTAGTGGCGGCCGGCGGTGAAACCCTGGGAGCCCAGGACGCAGTAATCGGAATCGAAACGCTTGGGGTTATCGGGCAGGTCCTTGCATCGCTCGCCCAGCTTGACGCTGCGGCGGTCCAGGGAAAGGCTCAGGCGAGGGTGGGCGGTGTCGGGGTCCAGGGTGATGTCAGCTGGAAGGGAAAGGAGAAAACGGTGTGGGGAAGGGCGCCGGTCGTGTTTTCTGCCACCCCCAAATCCTCATGTGCGCCATCGAGGTGTAAACGCTGATTTGGAGCCCGCCCCGTGGGTCTTATCCCAATTCTGAAGGGGATTCCAGCCCCAGATTTGGTTTTTTTGGGTGGTTCTGTGGGTGAGGACCCCCACCGAGGGCCAGGAAAAAGCGTGGAGAGGAAGGAGAGAGCAGGGCTGCTGCTGGAAGAACTCCGAGGGGTGCAAATCACGGGAAGCCAGAGAAACCCCAGCCCAGGAGGAAGGATCCTCCGGGTTTGCTCACCTTGAGGGACTTTACTGAAGACTTTCTCCATCTTCCTCATCACCACGTCCTGCAGGAAGTAGTTGCGGTATTTCTTCCCCACGTCCACCGGCACCATCTCGGGCTCCTGGAATTTGATGTTCTCGCATCTGCCGGGGAGGGAAAAAGCGGGGATTTAACCAGGCGGGGATGTAAAAAACCCCAAGTTTGGGGCCCGTCCTCGTTATTTAGACGATTTAAGAGCCAACGGGAGAATCCAGCCCGCTCTCCCGGGCTGCTCCAGCCAAGCTGAGAAGCTCGGTGCCCGAAAAACCGGGCAGACGTGGGCAGGACCGGTTGTGCTGGTACAGCCGGCGCTCCCCACCCTTCTCCCGGAGCCGCCGCGCATCCAGCACGGCCACGGCCCCATTAAATGACGAAGGGACCCTCCCGTTGGCTTCAAAAATTGGGGAGAACGATTTCAAAGCGGCTCCCGCTCCCCCGGGGCACGAGGTCTGCGTGGGCACAGCCCCCAAAAAGCGGCGGGCTGAGGTCTCGTCCCCGCCTTTCTCCTCTCCCGCGTGTCCTCGGTTGCTCCCCACAAGCCCCTTTACGCCCCATTTGCACCGGCCCCGGCCTGGAGCGCGGAGTTTAAAACAAAAATTCTTTTTATTTTTGGACACGCGAAGTTTTTAGAGTGAAAAGAGGCAAAGAAAAAAAGCCACTGACCTGATGAAAGTGCCTTTGATGTCCTGCGGAAAGGAGGCGGGGGGAGAAAAGAAGAAAGATTAGGGAGGGCTGACGCTGATCCCGCTGTTCCTCGCACGAAATCCTCTTAAGGGCCACCACTCAGCACCACGGAGCCAGGATGAGTCCCGTCCCAGTCAGGTAATGGGAATAAAACACTAAAAGATCCCAACCACTGCTGGAAGCCTTTCCCACTAAATCAGGGAACAAAATTTGGACCTAAATCTTTCGGGGCGTCCCCTTCCCTGCTCGTTTTCCCCCCCCTCTGTGGTTCTGGATGGGGAAGGATCTGACCCAGCAGGTGAAGAAACCGCTCAGGAAGCTTTTGGGGTGATAACCCAGCCCCTCTCGGCAGCTCGTTCCCATCCCTACCGTTATCTCCTGGCCATAAAAGCGGGGCCAGAGTTCCTCCGGCTGCCAGCGGGGCCGCGAGCGAGGGTTCACGGTTCAAAAACCAAAGTTTACAGCTCTTTGGGAACGTTTAAAAAAAAAAACGAGAGGGTTTCCCTGCCCCCACAGGGATCTCTGACCGTGGCCTTCCCTCTCCCAGCCTGAGGATGAAAAAAATACAAGACCTTGAGCAGTTGGAGCCCGTCCTGCTTGCTCTTGTCCTCCGCCTCGGCGATGAGGCGGCTGAGGGCAGCGCTCTGCTCCTCCAGCTGGCTGATGTTGCTGCTCTGGCGGACCAGCAAGCTCTCGTAGCGCTCCTCCAGCTGGTGCAGGAGCAGGACCTGCTCTCCGATGAGGAATTGGTGCAGCAGCTCGAAGTCCGACTCGAATTCCTTGATCTCCAGCTTCATCTTGTCCTGCAGGGCGGGGGAAAAAAGGCTTTATACGAGCAGGGGAATTGTTTTTTTAGGGTCCTGTGCCATGTTTCCCCCTGATTTTATCGCCCTCTGCAAGCTCCCACGTGTCCGAAATCAACCAAAACCAGAATTGAACACGATTTGCCCGGGTTCCCTCTCGGGGAAACGGGACCTGAAGCGTTCCCGAAGCTAATTGTTTTGGGGTGGGATGGGAAAGAGAGGTGGGAACACCAAAGAACTCACAAAGGAAGCATGGAGGTGATGACGGGGAAGCCTCTTACCCTCAGCTCCGTGATCTTCTCCTCCTCGTTGGATTTCTGCTTCAGGACCGCGTCCAGCTTCTTCTTCAGCGGCTCCAGGTGGCTCTGGAGTTTGTTCTGAGAGCAAAAAAAACACACCTCAGGAAACCCCAGCTCAGGCAATCCCCTCCTTCCTCTTTTCTTTCGGTCCCTGGCTGAAAAGGGAACCTCCTGCCCGGACTTGAGACCGCTTCCCTTTTTCTTTCTGTCAGCTCTCGTGCTGGGAACCTGTTTTTAATTAGCCAAAAAATCCCACCCGGGTTTGAGTGGGGAACATCCGCAAACACCTGAGCTGCAGCCACCAAGTGCAGGCTGCACGGCTCGAGCTGGTGAACGCGTCCGAGCCATCGCATTTGGGTTGCTGGCTGAGAAAAGAGCCCGAAATTTCCCTTTTGGGTTGCTCCTTTGGTAGCAGCGTGGTCCTGGATCAGCGTAAGCCAACCACGAAGCCCCGACTGCTTCATTCAGCGGGAATTGGCTTCAATTTTCCCCCCAAACCAACCAATTCTGCTCAGGGATCCTCATCCCTTCCCGGCTTCGACCACACCACCTCCAGCTCGCCCGCTGCTGGCTTCTGGACCCTTCCCTGTGCCCACATCCTCCAGGCGGAGGCGCCAGGTTTGTGGCTTCCCAGCCTCCCCCGCCCCGAGCCTCCTCCGCTCGCCGAACCAGCCCAGCGAGACTCCTGCCGCCTCCAACGAATCCCCACGTCCACGAGCCTCTTGGCTTCGACCTCCCCCCCCCCCCAAAATTACCCCACGATCCCATCTCAGCCCCGTCCCGAATCCCCCCGGCACCTTATAATCCTGCACGACCTCCTCGAGGGGGACGACGCTGTGATGCTTGTGGCTCCGCGACTCCCTGCACACCACGCAGATGGCCTGCTCGTCCACCTCGCAGAAGAGTTTCAGGGGTTCCTGGTGCTTCTCGCACAGGTTCGGAGGCCCCTGGCCCCCCACGGCCACCAGGACCCCCGGCCCTCCAGCCGCAACCCCCGAAGCCGAGGGGCCGGCGGCGGGCGGCGCCAGGCGCTGGGGATGGGGGTGCAGCTGGCGGATGATTTGCACCATGTTGGCCAGCTGGAGGTTGGGCCGAAAATTCCTCTGGAAAAAGGTTTTGCGGCACTGGGGGCAGGTAAAGGTCTGCAGGCGCCGAGGCCGGGCGGCCAGAACCGGGGGCGGAGGGGTCTGCACCTCTTCTTCCTCCTCCTCCACCTCCTCCTCTTCCTCGACGTCTTCCTCCATCACGTCCTCGTCATAGTCCTCGTCCCCGAAATAAAGCTCTCCCCCGACCCCACCGTCCCAAATGTCCTCCTCCACGGGCTCTTCCCACAGCTCGCCGTCGTCTTCCTCCTCGCTCCACATGTCCTCCTCCTCCTCCTCGGCGCCGCCGTCCTCCTCCTCCTCCTCTTCCTCCTCCTGCTCCACCTCCAGCTCGTCGTCGTCCAGCTCGTCCTCCTCATCCTCCAGCTCTTCCTCCAGCACCTCGCTCATCCCCACGGCCCCTCCGCCGCCTCCTGCCGCCGCCCCGGGGGCCGCCTCGTACTCCGCCTCGCCGCCCCACAGCTGCGAGATGCACACGCGGCAGAAGTTGTGCCCGCAGCCGATGGACACGGGCTCCACGAAGTAGTCCAAGCAGATGGCGCAGATCGCTTCCTCCTGCAGCGTCTCCACCGGGTTCAGCCGCCCCCCGGTGCCCCCGTCGCCCACCACCGCCATGGGGGAGGCCTTGAGACTCCCTCCCCCGGTCCTCCCGGGGCTGTCTCAGGTCCTTCTGGCCCACCGGAGCTCGCCCCCTCCTCTTTTTCTCCCCTCTGCCTCCCACCGAGCCCCCGGACCCCAAACCGGAGCCGCTCCCCGTTAACCCGGCCCGGTTGCCGACCCTAAACCCGCTCCCTAAGCCCCAAACCGGGGGCCAGGCCCGGTCCCCGACCCCAACCCCGTTCCCTACAGGCCTCAAACCGGGGGCCCGGCCCGGTTCCCGACCCCAAACCTTCCCCGGAGGCCCCGCACCGGGAGCCTCGAGCCCAAACCGGCCTCGCCGCCGCCGCGCCCCCGCCTCTAGGCCTCGCCGCCGCTCCCCCCGCCGAGCCCCGTTGCCGGGGAGGCGCTCTAGCCCCCTCCCGCCGCCGCTCTCTATGGTGCGGGCTCCGCCAACCGACGGGAAGCACGGCGGCGCTTCCGCTTTCCGGCCCCCCGCCGCCAGCCCCGCCCACTTCGCGGCCAGCTGACCGGAAGCGGCGCGCCCCGTTGCTAGGCGACGGGGACGGTGGGCGGAAGCCGGGGGGCGGCGGTCTAGCCGCACCCTTTTCTCCTTGGAGGGCTCGGAGGGGCGGGGCCAGACGGGGGAGTGGGCGGGGCTCGGCGGCGTAGCAACGGCTGCGATTGGGCAGCGCAGCGCCGCCCGGCTAGCTCAGTCGGTAGAGCATGAGACTCTTAAACTTAGGCTCATGGGTTCGAGCCCCACGTTCGGCGCTTCGCCGAATTTCGTTTTTCTCTCCTCAATTTATGCCCCTCTCAAATCGCTGACCGCGCCGGATCCGCACAAGGGAGTTCCCGGGACACCCCCGTTCTCTCCTCTTTTACCCACAGCCACCCATCCGTTAATACTGTACGGATATAAACCGACGGGTTAGAATGATAAACCAGCAGGTTTCTGTAGTGTAGTGGTTATCACGTTCGCCTCACACGCGAAAGGTCCCCGGTTCGAAACCGGGCAGAAACACGGCTCCAAGTTTTACTTTTTCTCCCTTTTTTTTTTCTGCCTTCAGACAAGCACTTTGTCCTCCGACAACCGCATTGGTCAGGGGTGCAGCTCGAAACGCAGCGGGGCGTTATGCTCCTGTTTCCCCACCTGTTTATTTTGCTCGGGACAGCTCCAAAAACGGCCTTTCCCCATTACCGAGGGGACTCCGGGGGTCACCGGGACCACCCCGGGACCTGGCACAGCTCCCTGTTCACGAACGAGAAGGCAGCGGCAAGACTCAGGCACCATCAGCCCGGCTAGCTCAGTCGGTAGAGCATGAGACTCTTAATCTCAGGGTCGTGGGTTCGAGCCCCACGTTGGGCGTCTGAACTTTTCCTCTTTTCCCAGATTCCACAAATTCACCCCCAGAAGCACCACAGAACCCCCCACTCAGTGACTTTTTACTAAAAACATCTTCGGAATTCCACAAACCTGCTCAGTGCCTTTTACATCTTGGATTAGAGTTGAGTTTTTTGGAAGGAAATTATCTGCTATGAGAATAACCACCCTTTTCCCCTATTTTTTCCCCTTTTTACAATCTTTCCAAACACTTTGCAAGCCCCAGTGCCCATTTACTAGGGAAATGGGGCCCCATGAGAGCCCATCTCTTGTTTCCTTTTCTAAGCAAAAAGGAGAAGAGGGGAAAAAAAAAAGAGGAAAAAAGAGAATCTCCCTCACTGCCCTTTTTTCTCTATGCTGTTTCAGGTTTTCTTTATTTCTTTTTGCTCTGCCTTTCTCTCTGCAATTTGGAAACATCTATATTTCTATGTATAAACATATCTTTTTAAATCTTTCTCATTTAGAGGCAGCAGAGCTCACAAACACGAAGGAGGCAGTGTGCAAAGCCGGTGCCCGAGGAAAGAGCTGCAGCAGCTACGTAGATGACAGAAAACAGCCAAGAAAGACCTCAAAGACCTTGAACCAAGGCCAGAATGTTACCACACTTGCAAGAGTTGGAAAAAAAATGTGTATTTTTTTCCTTTAGCCTTCATCAAAAAGGGGGATTTTGCAGCTCACTCATCCATGGGTACGGATCAAGACCACGTATGATAACCACAAGTAACACATTGGTGGCAGCGGGGTCAAAATCAGGGCCACAGCAGAGGAAAAAAAATTAAAAAAAGAGATTTTCATCTCAGCTAAAGCAGAGGTTTTTGAATCATCTTGAGTTACTGGTAATGCCCGAACACAGGAGTGTTTTCTGCAAGCCTGACATGGGGGAAAAAAAATCCCCAAAGAGGAAAATTGCTCATTATTGGAGGAAGGGTCTGTAAAAGCATCTCAGCAGAACCCTTCGCAGGATGGGTCTGACCTCGGCGCCCGACCACGGGCAGGAAACGGCCGCGGTGACCCGAACACGCTGTGACTTAGCTCACCGAGGCTGTCTGAAGCAATTCACTCATTTTTTATTTTATTATTATTTTTTTTTTTTTCAGCACTGTGTGATTCATTTCCTCGGTTGAATCACTTCTGGGGAGCCACAGGCAGACAGGCTGCAGGGATAGCCATAAAGACAGTAGATCCATTGGACCAGCATCTCCTTGGTGCAAGGAAGATAAGAGATGCACGACGACACAGCAGTATACCGTGAGGCTTTAACCTGATTTAGGTTTTTATAATTCAAAATTACACCAAGGCTTGGCTGGAAACCCTTTGGCAGGGTTTATTCCCAGTCCTTATGTCTGCGTGGTCGCATCCTGCCCTCCTGTAGGCTGCGATCTGCTCCTAAATGAGGGCTGAGGATGCAGAGCTCTGGCATCAGGGAGCTTGGGATAAAAAAGACCTCAGAAACAAACAAACAAACAAACAAACAAAAAGGGTTTTTGTGTGTGTTTTGTGTGCTTTTATTTTCCTGCAGTCTGAGGGCTTGCATTATAGCTGGACAGAGATGCCAGGGGAAAGCGGTGACACCCACAAGTCGTTCTTGCTGCTGGGTGCTCCCACACAAATACTTAACGGCTCAGAGGCCACAGGTCAGGATGATGCACTTCTCTCTCTGCAGCATCAAGGCTTTGACCTTGAAGGCCTTTTTGGAGTGACTCAGGTTTCAGAGGGTGTTGCAAAACAGCTCGAATTTCCCCTTTCCCCCGCCCCTCCTTCCTTTTACGCTGCACTTTTCAAACAAGACCTCCCATTTCAGAAAGCAAAGCCAGAGGGAAACTCCCAGCCGCTGCCGAAAGAAAACCTCAATGAAGCGAAAGTAACCGTGTCATTCTTCTTTCAAGCAGCCATGGCCGAGTGCGACCCACTGGAGAGCCTGCAGAAAGAAGCATCTTGCTCCATCTGCCTGGATTATTTCAGCGACCCCGTGTCCATCAACTGCGGGCACAGCTTCTGCCGCGACTGCATCACGCGATGCTCGGGCAAATCGGACCGGAGGTTCTCTTGCCCTCAGTGCCGTGGAATCGCCCAGAAGAGAAAATTTCGGCCAAACCGGGAACTGAGGAACCTGGCGGAGATCGCCAAGAAGCTGATCTCGAGGGTCGGCGATGTGGCCCGAGCGGGCGGCGTGTGCCCGAAGCACCAAGAGCCGCTCAAGCTATTCTGCCAGGAGGACCAGACGGCCATCTGCGTGGTCTGCGACAGGTCTCAGGCTCACCGTGCTCACACCGTAGCCCCCATCGAAGAAGCTGCCCAGGAATGCAAAGTAAGAGATCTCCAATGCTTTACTCTTCTTGTTTTCAACCTTTTTTTTTGGTTTTGTTTTCTTTTGGCCCATCAAAGATTGAGGACTGCTAGCTGGGGGCTTCTCCATCTTCTCAAGGATACGATGAAGGATGCCCACATCCCAAGGATGTCCTGTATCCAGATTTGGGATAAAGTAGGGTAGAGCTGGTGGATCATCCAGATGGATTGGGTTCTCTTCGCATCCCAAAAGCCCATCCCCAAAAGCTCCAGCCTTCACCTAACAGGCATCCAGATGCATGGTGATGGGCATGGCATGGTTTGGGGACACTCAGGAGGGAGTGGAGGTGGTGGGGTGCTGGGTGTGATCCTCCAAAATCTGCTCCCAGGCAGCAAGGGTTGGGTGAAGTCTGATTTTCACCCAGACCTCCAAAAGGGAAATTTCACCTTAAGCTTCCCACCCTGCACGCCTTTACAGAAAATCACCAATTTACTCTGTTCGGACAACAAAGGAAGCTTAGGCTGGCAGCTCATAGCCAAAATACTCAGATTAGCAGAGCTGGACCTCACTTTTGAAGACTCTCTTCATTTTTTTTGTGCAAGAATCACCTTGGAAATCCCAGATGAGTTGGCCTTTCCGCTGCAAATCAACCCGTTAACCCAAAAGGAGAAGGAATTTGTTTCTGAGCAACTGTCTCAGGATAACCACAATGGTGCCGGGAGGCTTTGCAGCTCCCCGCAGGGAGGAGAGGGTGAGGAGGAGGAGGAGGAGAAGTCTCTGCTTGAGTGGAGGAAGCTCAGTGACATTTCGTCCTGCCCACAGCAGAGGAAATGACTGGGAATGGGGAGGCGAAAGGTGGCATTAGTCACACCATGAACACAATCAGGGCTGGGAAAAAGAAGAAGTGAGGGGCAGGAGGGGGAAAACAAGCAAACAAGCTGATGTAAAAAAAATCAGTGGGTTGTGTGCGGTGCAACCATCCACTGACATTTCTCATTGGAGCATCTTTTAAGCGTGCATGTTAAAAAATAGGAATTTCTAAGGTGCGCTCCCATCTCCTCTTACAAACAAACTCCAGGGACATTGTCCATCGCTCAATGTTCATGTTCCATTATTTCTCAGACTGCAGAAGCAGCTGAAGGTGACAAGTTTGGGCAGAAACACTGATTCTGCAGATTATGGGATGTTACGGTGGATGAGGCAGCAACTCAAGGGACCTGGTTAGGGGAAAAATGGATGTCGTGAGCATCAGGGATTAAAAGGACCAACTGAGGCAGAACTGATTACAGGGAATGCAGAAAATAACAGGCCATAAATATGCTGGGAGAAGGAACTGGCAAGGATCAGAGCTGGGTGTAAAAAAGCTGCAAAGTTAATTATTGTCTTTATTTGACTCTGTTCACAAGGTGCTTTGTAGAAAAGGTCTGGGGTGAGGAGGGGTAAAAGAGCAAAGAATATATAAATATTTCCAACTTCTGATGGCCTCATGCAGAAACATATCACGAATTAGCTAGAGCAGTACTAGAGCCTTGCATCCCTCTCCCCACCAACTTGCAAAACGTAATGATTATTTTTTTTAATGCCCAGGAACATATCCAAAGCAAACTGAAGAGCCTCAAGGATGAAAGAGAGAGACTCCAAGGACTGAAAGTGACAGGGGAGAAGAGAAGCCAGAAGCATCTGGTAGGTCCTCACCACCACTGCATGCACAGAGGTGGCTTCTGAGGGTCTGGCATTGGGCGTTGGATGGGCAAATAAAATCACAGCATGGAGGTGAGGAGAAGGAAAACACCTCCAATCCTCGCTCGATCTGGGGACCATATCACTGGCACATATCACTTTAACAAGGGGGAAGCCAAGAGGCCTTGTGGAATAGGCTCATCTACCTGGCTTCAATGCTTGAAGCTCAATTGCTCCTTATTGCTAACAGAAATAACCTGACAAGGGGCCTAGTGCTTAGAGTTGACCTAAGGAATTAACCACAAAAGGTGCAAAAGGGTCATACTTCTGTCAGTTATTCTCTGAGGAAAGTTAGTACAGAGCCTGTTAAAAAAATACAAAAGAAAAAGAAATAAAAGAAATAAATAAAAGAAAAAAGAAATGACCTGAAAAGCAAAATTGCTGTCATAGATGTTCATCTGTCTAGTCACGACAGATAAAGAACATGGCAATCAGAATTACTTTTTTGATATTAATGTTTTTTAAATTTGCCATGGGTGAAGCACGGCTGCTTCTTGAGGGGAAATCAGCAGCCACAAAATGCAGGTGGGGAGCAAGGGAGTTTCCGAATTGTTAACGGGAGGCGCTTGCAGCTTCGCTGAGCTGCTTCTCGGGGGCAGATCGAGGATGGATGGGTATGTGAGTCCCCCCAGGTGGATTTTCACCCTGAGGCATTGGGATGGTGCTCTGGAGGGATGGTGCATCAACCACCCCAGCCCCATAGATGCACCAGATCCGTGGGGCTTCTCATGTTTAACCCAGGCTCCAGCAGTGACAGCGGGGTCCTGGTGAGGGTGGTGACCCTGGGCTTAGGGTGCCCAGGCACCCGGATAGGGTTTGCCCCGTCGAACACTCCCATGCAATGCCTGGTGCTCAGGCTGCAGGAAAAACAAGGCGCAACACTGCCCTTGTGTTTCTCCAGCTGAGAAATGAAAACAGACGAGAAATAAAAACAACCCAATGGGACACGAGTGCTTTATGAGTCCACGGGGCGTTGCATAAAGCTTGAAGGAGACCCAGAGCCGTGTGCTGTGAACTCAGATTAACCTCATGGCCAACGATGAGGCCTTGCTCCTGTGTTATTTAACCAGGTTTTCTAGGTCTCGGATGTCTTTTGTTCTCATCCCTTTCAATCTGTGCCTTGCAGCAGCAGGTGAGAGCTGAGAGGTGGAAAATCATGTCGGTGTTCAAGCAGCTGCACCAGTTCCAGGATGAGCAGGAGCGGCTCCTCCTGATGTGGCTGGAGGACACGGAGAAGGAGATAGCGCAGACCCAGAGTGAGAACGACAGGAGGATCTCTGCCGAGATCTCCCACCTGGGCAACCTCATCCGGGAGCTGGAAGGGATGAACCCCCAGCCGGAGAATAAATCCCTGCAGGTGAGAGCGAGGAGCCAGGCAGAAAACACGGGGAGTGGTGTTTTTTACCTCACAGTCTCTCTGCCTTGACATTTTGAGTAGTTTGGAAATAGTAAATATAAGTATTTATTATATTTATATAATAAATAAATATAAAAATAAATAAATAAATAAATCCTGGCTAAAGCCCAGGCCTCAACTGCCAAGCATAGCTTTCACTCCCAGAGGCATCACGTCGGGCAATGGCAGGACACAAGAAAGGCAGTGTTTGGAAGTGGATATAATCCCCCCTCTCCCCACATACAGCTGTATTTAAGTGTGTTTTTTTTTTTTCTAGTTTTTGGTTGAAGGGACCAAATGGGGCACATTTACACTGTATGAGTACAAGAGGCCCCTGCTCTTGCACTGTGCTGGTACAAGAAAACCCAAAGCAAGCAAAGCATGCTTGCAACCAACACCTGGGGGAGATAAGAGATATAAAGAGGCCTGAGGGTCACTCAGAGTTTAATTCCCATCTTCTCTCTCCTTTAGGATGCCAGGAGTGCCTTGACCAGGTATGTGGCTCACTGTCCCCAGCAGTGTCACAAAGTGGGGAGCGAGCGGGGTCCCCAGTGCTCAGGGTGAGGAAGGAGCTAGGGAGGAGATGACCTTGGAGCAAGATCTCATCCTCAGCATCTCCTCTGTAAGAATTCATCATCTCCCATTGAAGAGGTCCAGAGCAAGTGAATTCCTGCTTCCTCCATGGGGACATTGGGATGCTGCCAGATATATGCCAAGAAATAGCTGACCCGATTCAACCTGATTTTTTGGGGAAAAAATCCTCACCCAGGAGCTTCTCTAAGCGGGGTTTTTGCGTAGCTTATTTGGTGAGAAAGGAATACAAAAGTCTTCTCCTTCCAGGTGTGATGCAAGGGCTTCCCAGCAACTGATGGAGAAGTTTCCCCGAGTAGAAAAAAGCCTCAAGGATTTATCTCAGAAAAACATCATTCTGAAGGAAGCCCTGAGGAAATTCAAAGGTACAAAGGAAGGGAAAAAAAATCTAGACCCAGCTGGATAGAAGTGGACGCTAGCCAATTACCAGCATCAAGCCCAGCTAAGGAATGCTAACGATGAATTACTCAATAACCCTCCTATCTGGGGTTGAAGATGGAAGAGGGAGGGTGACTGTTTTCCCAGACGTATTTGCAAATGTGTCTGAAATGCAGAGTAATGCAAAGGACTAAGCAAGCCCCTCCCTTTGGCTACACAAAGGAAATGAATCACATTCTTGATTCCGGTCCTAATCAAACCAAGCAGGCTGTAGGTAGCGTCTAGCCATCCATGAGGGAGTCAGCACAAAAAGATCAATGCATTGCAAAAGATTGGTGGTCTTAAATAAGCCTCAGATAAGTTATTTTGAGACAATTCTCCATGTCCAGATAACTATTCTATTCCCTCCCACTCTGATATCTGAATAGGAATTGATGCAAATCGACACTGAATTTAAGAAATATCCTCATAAACACAATCATATTGGGTTTGAAGGCCCACCTGCCTAGCTCGCTGTCTCCAAGACTGAGAAAGAAATTAAAACCTTCTTTTGATTATATTTTTCCAGCAATTAATGGTGCAATTAATTGTGCCATTGGTACCACTAAGTCCATCATGATCGATAACCAGAAGTAAATCTTATTTTGTTGAGTATTTATGCTTTCAATCTCTACAATCAAAGTGGTGTGAGAGGAAAAGCTCTTTGCATTTCGCCTGCTGAACTTGCTCACCTGGATATTTGACTTGTTTTGCAAGGGAAAAATTACACCTCCATAAATTTACCTATCTCCAATACATTCTCTCTCCCCTATAAAGAGAAAACAAAAATAAATAACAGCACTTCTCTCTACCTCTCTCCTTTTAGAGAGTCTCCCGGTTGAACTGGATGTTCAATGGGGTAAGTGTTGGGAGACTGGGAGTGAATTGGGGTGAAAGGGAACAAGTAGGAAATGGTGACACAGGCTGGGAAATCACACTTTCCTTTTGGGTTGGCAAGATGAATTTCTATTCCATTTGGATCTGAATTAAAATAGATGATTAGAGCCTTTAAATAGATCTGCAGGGTGTACATCATGCAGAAAGTCTTTACCCAAGAGCTTTAGTCAGGGCAAGACTCCATTCCTGGAAAAATAAAATAAAACAAAAACAAAGGGGCATAGATAGAGAGAAATGGCCATCATCTTTCCTTCTGACATGCTGTTTTTCTTCTCTCATGTTTCCCGTCCACACAGCTAATGTGACTCTGGATCCAGACACAGCAAACCCCCACCTTGTCCTCTCCGAGGACCGGAGGAGCGTGAGATGGGACGAAACACCCCAGAATTTACCCGACAACCCGCAGAGATTTGACACCTACTGCTCGGTGCTGGGCCACGAAGGCTTCACGGCGGGGAGGCACTACTGGGAAGTGCAGCTGGGGAACAGGGGATTTTGGGCTGTGGGGGTGGCCAGAGACTCGGCTTGGAGAAAGGGTTGGATCAACCTTGACCCTTCTCAGGGGATTTGGGCTGTTGGCATCTGTGGGGACAGGTTTCAGGCCTTCACCTCCTTCGAAACGGTTCAGCCTCTGAATGGGAGGCCAAGGACTATCCGGGTCTCTCTGGATTACGACAAGGGACACGTGGCTTTCTTCGATGCCGATAATGAGACCTTGGCTTTTGCTTTTACGCCAACTTCTTTCAACGGAGAGAAAATCCTGCCTTTCTTCTGGGTTTGGGAGTCCAAGATCCAGCTGGCTCCCTGAGACAGCGCGGGCAGCAAGATGGAAACGTCGTGCTTTGGAGAAGGCTTTGCTTTGATCCGGGAAACCACACCGTATTTCAGAGCTCTGTGGGTGATAGAGAATAAAGTGAAGGGAACAAGTCCCAGTGTCCACCTTGCATCTCACATTCCTGGGGATTTCAAGAGCGTCAGGTTGAGAAAGGATCAAACTGGGCAGATCTCTGGATTTTTTTTTTAATATCTGAGTACTCTCTGAGATTTTACTAGGGAATATCACCCTAGGAGGAGCAGCAAAATGAAGCCTATAATCTATGCAACAGCTCCAGGCATGCTGGTTTCATTGATGAACCTTGATCTCTGATGGGAAATTCCTGCAGGGCTGAAGAAGCTGCCTCTGGTTCCTGGTTTAGTTGCTAGAAAGGAAAAGAGGATTCCCTTGAGTTAAGTGTCTTAACTGCTACTTTCCATGAGATAAAATCGCCAGTGCATTGGCAAGAATGTTGATAATTTGAGGCTTTGGAGCTGAAACACATCAGTTTCAGCTGGGGTTATCCAAGTGGTGGGGTGGGAGAAATCAGAGGCTGGAGGAGTGAAGATGAACAGGAAGAGTTCCAACACTGCCTTTCTGGAATTTATCTAGAGATATTTGGGTCAAGGGGTTTATTAGGCAGTCCTCTCTATATGTCAACAGTGTTTATAAAAAAACCCAAACCTTTATTTTGGTGTCTTTCTATATTTCAAGAGCTTTTCTCTTGCTTGTCAGAGAAGAATTGGCTCGGGTTGGAAGGGACCTTAAAAATCACTCACAGTCACCCCCTGAGATCCCCAAATTTTAGGAGCTTTCAACCACTTCTCCAGCCTGTCCCAGTGCCCTGCCCTCCAGCCTCCTCTCTGCCGAGCCTCAGCTGGCTGAGGAAGGCATTGAGCCAAAACCGTGGGGAGGCAAGGAGGAAACCCGGCGCGCTCTTGTCCTCCCAGCCTCAAGGGTGTTTTGGTGGTGTTTGGGGTTGGGGACGGATTCCCCTGATAAAACTCTTCCAGCAGAAGGAGGAAGGGGCCCCTCTTCTTCCTGCAGAGCAGTGATCCTCTCCCGGAGGCAGAGCCATGGCTTCACAGAGCCCCTCGGAGAGCCTGCAAGGCGAAGCCTCCTGCTCCATCTGCCTGGGCTATTTCCAGGAGCCCGTCTCCATCCCCTGTGGCCACAACTTCTGCCGGGAATGCATCACCCACTGCTGGGAAGGGCTGGAGGCCAACTTCTCCTGCCCCCAGTGCAGGCAGACGGCTTCGCACAAAAGTTTCCGTCCCAGCAGGGAGCTGGCCAAGATCGCCGAAATCGCCCAGCAGCTGAGCCTGCAGGCAGGCAGAGGAGCAACGGGGCGTGAGGGTTGGTGCCAGCAGCACCAGGAGGCTCTGAAGCTCTTCTGCAAGGAGGACCAGCAGCCCATCTGCACGGTGTGCGACCGGTCCCAAGCTCACCGCCTCCACACTGTGCTCCCTGCTGAAGAGGCTGCCCAGGAGTACAAGGTAAAGCTCCGGGACGTGCTCGCAGCTTTCTCAACACACCAAAAATCCCTTGGTAAGGGCAAAACGCGGCCCTTTGCATGCATCCTCCACCCCCATAGTGCAGATGCCAACGGGGATCTTCGGGTGTCACCCACAGGCTTCCTGCTTGTGTTTTGTTACCGGGACCTTTGGCTCTTTGCTATGATCCCATGGGGATTTCCCACCCCATCCCTCCTTCAATTTATTGACCTACAGCTGTGGATAAAGAAAAAAAAAAGCTATGTTGCTGTTGAGTCAGAGGTGCTGAATACCAACTATGAGCAATATCCCAGAATAAGGGAAAATGCTCAGGAATTCTTCATTATTTTTTTTTTCTCACCATGATTAAATCAGTTATTCAAGGCAGTTCTGCTTTTTTTATTCCCCTCTTTCTCATGTCTTTAATTTCCCATACTGAGAAATAATTTTCTGCTGCCTCTTCCCCTTCTCTCTGCTCCTTTTCTCTTTTCCCCCGGATCCAAACCTTTTCTCATTTCCTTGCACACCAAACATTAAACAAATCCACTAAGGGCTGTTAAATACAGAGTCAGGCATCCCGGAGCCACTGTTTACGGTAAGCTGGGAGTGTTTTTTAGCAAAATCTCACTATGTGGTTATCTTGCTCTTGCACGCCTCCCATCAGCTGTTGATTTCTGCTGGTGTTCTGCTGTCTTGAAGATGTTTTTTTCCCTGTTCTTGCAGCAAGGTTGGTGTTTGCAGGCTGCACTTACTTCGTAAATAATTCCAGAACAGCACAGCTTGCTCATGAACCTTCCTCATCCCCCAGCTCTGCACCTGTACAAGGCTTCCCCCATCTGATGCATGTGTTTAAGTGGAAAAACAATTCTTTTTTTCCCCCATCTCTTCCATTTACATTTTTATTCTGTCACAGGAAGAAATCCAGGCTCGCCTCCAGCTTTTAAAGGAAGAGAGAGAAAAATACCTGGAAAGCAGAAAATCCAGAGCAAGGAAAAACTTGCACTTGGTAGGTTGCCCTGGAGGAGGGTTTCTTTTCCTTCTCCACCCAACTCAGTTTTGCTGGTGTGTTTTGAGGCTGGATCTTGCATCTTTGGCTTGCGGAGAGGTTTGCTGTTTGAGCTGGGAGGAAGCCAAGCCTGGGTTTATCTGCTGGCATTTCACAACAGGCTGCGCCGGGGAGATAGCATTGCAGCTCCCCTGCAAGGAGGCACAGAGCTCCAGGAGAGGAGGGAGCCCACAGATGCATGGGCTGGGAGTTTTTCCTCCTAAATTCTGTAAATCTCCCTCTTACAGAGCTCATTTCCAATTCCCTCCCTTGGTTTTGCTTCCAGGCTGAGCTGAGCCTCCCAAATTGTCCCCAGTCCCTAAATCCCCAGCAATATGTTTTTTTGTTTTGTTTTGTTTTGTTTTTGTATTAATTTCAGCCTTGCATTATCGGAATATCTCCCAGGACATGGGGTCCTGACACCAACCTTGAAGCAATAATCTGTTTTACTTGGCTGTGGTGAGGTTTTTCAGTAGCCATCCCTCCTTTCCTTCCCATCTCATACCCAAGGCAACTCTGATTCCAGCAGTTTTCCTTCCACAGTGGGATGGGGTTGTTGTAGCCTGCATAAAGGCAAACCCTAATCCCAGAAATATCCTATTGAGAGAAACTACACTCAAAAATAATCCATGAAATAAGGTTTTGGCAGCTGTAAAAATTGCAGTGGGCACATCTTCTGCTGCATAGGGCGGTCTCCTGCCACTCTTATCCCTTCGGTTTTCTCTATCTCATCCTGGCAGGAGAAAACCAAAAATGAAGGGAAGAAGATAGTGTGTGAATTTGAGCAGTTGCACCAATTTCTGAAAGACCAAGAGCGCCTCCTCCTGACCCAGCTGGCAGATCTGGACCGGGCCATCTCCAGGGTGCAGGAGGAAGCGGTGGTGAAGGTCTCAGAGGAGATGGCCTACCTCGACACCCTGATCTGGGAGATGGAGGGGAAATTCCAGCAGCCGGCGAGCAAATTCCTGCTGGTGAGTGGCCAAAGCATCATATAAATTTTGTCAGAAAAAGCAGTCTTTGGTGTTCCTCTTCCATGACTGTCTTTCCTCTCCCTTCTCTCCTTTAGGACATCAAAAGACTCTTGAAGAGGTAACACAGCTCCTTCTCATTTTCTCCTCACTCTGATATTTGGAGAGGTTTGGAAGCCACCTGGGCAAATCCTGAGTTCAGGGTTTCAAGTATATCACTGAGGGTTCCCCCACATCTCCACCCTTTTGCCCTCTTTGCAGCTGTGAGGTGATGAAGTTCAACCCTCCGGTGGAGATTTCCCCCGATCTGGAAAGAAGACTTGAGGACTTTCTTCAGAAAAATGTCCTTGTGAGATGCACACTGAGGAAATGCCAAGGTACCGAGCAGGGTCAGGAGAGGGCAGGTTGCTTCCTGCGCCTGATATCTGGGAGAAATTGGCTTCTTGTGTGCTGGCTGCTAATGCAAAGTTTGCCTGATACATAACCCTGATGCCGTGAAATCTCCCTCTTTTTTAGATAGCCTGATGTTTAAGTTGCAAGAGCCAAGTAAGTCGATAATGGCTGGTAGGGGGGTGGGAGGGTGGTTTATGGCTTGTGGAAGAGATTCCAATGGGAAAAACAGTGTGATCCCACAGGGAGAAAAAGGGGAATAAAGGGAAGGGGGGTGGCAGCCTGATGCTGTGATGCTCCTGGTTGCATCCAGGGGCTGAGATGTGGTCTTATAAAGCCAAACACCCCTCTGGAGGCCAGGTGCAGGGAATACCTAAGAGAATTTGTGCTTCTCCCTCTCCCCCAGTGAATTTCTAGCCATCCTCTCCCCATGAGAAACATCTCCAGCCTTTCCCAAGGCCAAGTCCTACCTCCATTACTCTCATTCTCTCTTCTCCTGCAGCCAACGTGACCCTGGACCCAGCCACGGCTCACCCCAACCTCCATCTCTCCGAGGACCGAAAACAAGTCAGGGGCCAACTGGTGCCGCAGGACCTCCCCGACAACCCGGAGAGATTCGACTTTGAGCCTTGCGTGCTGGGCTGTCAGGGCTTCACCTCGGGGAGGCATTTTTGGGAAGTGGAGGTGGGACAGGGGGGTGTCTGGGCCCTAGGGGTGGCCCGAGAGACAGCGAAGAGGAAGGGATCCATGAGCCTCACCCCCAAGGAGGGCATCTGGGCGCTGGAGGCTTATCACTCCCTTACATCCCCCCGTGCCAACGTGCGCCTGAACCAGCTTCCCAGGAGGATACGGGTCTCCTTGGACTACGAAGGGGGTCGGGTGGCGTTTTTCAGCTCGGATGATGACGCTCCTATCTTGGTCTATAGCAGGGCTTCATTCAATGGGGAGAGGGTCTTCCCTTGGTTCAAGATGGGGATGGGGTCCCGCTTGCAAGAAATCACCCAAAACTCATCCTTAGAGGAGCAGTCCATGACCGGGCAGCTGATGTCCCCTCTGGATTGGGTTGGGTTCAGGTCTCCCCTCCGGATCTGTCCTTGAGATGTCCATCAATCCTTAACAAAAGGGACATTTTCTGTGTGATGCCAGCTGTTTGCCGTGGTTGCTTGGGGCATCGTGCCAAGGGGGCTTGCTGCTTTGCCCCCCACATCCCTCTCCATTGAGAGCTTTGGGATGGAAGCTCTACATGAGGATAGAGAGATGGGGACACCATCAGACAGCAGCAAGGAGGAAGGATCAACCAGTATGAGGGATGGAGGAAACAAAGGGTTTGATCGAGAATGGAGAACACCCAGGGCTTTCAAACATGTGGTCCTATTTATTCTGCCTTTAACTGAATCCTCTTATATATAAATCTATATCTCTTTCCAGAATGTCTTCTTTCTGATATCAATTGCAAGGCAGATCCAGAGTCTGCTCTGCAAAAGGAGTTGGCCTTTCATCACAAATAGCAACGGCTGGTTTGGTTTGTGGAGCTGGTCTCTATCTCTGTCTAGATCTCTGATGTTTATTTTGAATTAAAAAAGAAGTTGTGTTGCACTCTCCATTTTCTGCCTCACTATGGGTGTACTTTTCTGGATTTGTCTTCAGTAAAAAAAAATAAGAAAAGCAGCACAGGTTGGGGACACCTTGCTTACCTTTCCACCTTCTCCAATCACTCAAGCCCCCTCTGCAGGCAATGAAGGGAAACAAACCCTCCTAGAAGACACTTTTCCACACCATTACACATCTCCATATTCCTGGATACTACCGAGAAAATCCCATTTCTTCCTGTTGGTTGTCGAGGAGGAACAAGATGGGATAATTTTTACTGGAGGCTCCTGCAGCTGTACCAGTTAGATGTTCCTCAGCTATAAAAAGCAACCAGAGTGGACAGGTGAAATACAAGAGCTTACATTTTTCGCTAGCTCACCTACATGGATTCCCTCAAAACCTGATGTTCTTCTAAGGAAACCCAAAAGAGGAAGCAGCATCTCCGAAATAAAAACAGGTTATTGATTACAGAACCAAGAAGAGGAACCAAAAGAGAGAGTGGGAGGGAGCAGACGACGTCAGGCTCAGAATAACAGATGAGATATGAGTGGGCTCACTGTGACAAAGCCCCATGTCACCATACACACAGGTCCCACCGAGGGCTGGTGGTGTCTTGATAGTGATATTTGCTGTGCTGTGATATCTTTCCTCCATAAACACCCCTCAGTTTCATGTATCACCTGGTCCCATAAGTTGGGAAACAAAGAGAATGTCACTGCAGGATGGAAAATCTGCTTTCTGCAAAGCTAGAAAACCTGAAGTTGGTGCAGGAGCTTAAGCATGAGGATTAACAGAAATAAAAATAAGAAAGACTTAGAGCAAATGGCCTTGAAGGTTTTTGCACTTTGTCCCATCTCATTCCCTTTCCCTTATCTCTGCCAGGGAGGGGTTTGAAGCCATTTGTGATCTTTGTCACCCCGTGTGTTGTGTCTGAACCCTGAAACTGAACCAAGCCTGTCTAGGAAAGGCAGAGGGGGACTATGAAATGTCCTTGCTGTCATTGCAGCAAGGAACAGAGGAGAAATTGGGGTGAAGAAGGGGAAAAGATCTCAGTCTGCTCTGCAAGGACGTGCTTGTGGGTTGCTGGCGGTCCCTGGGGTGCTGTGGTCCCACCAAGCTCCTCTAAGAAGCAGCAGCTGCTGAGAAACATGAGACAAAACATCGAGTTCCAGTAAGACTTGGGAGGTAGAGACCGATGTTCTGACTTTAGGGCCACAGAATCCCTTGAGTGCCTCTGATCTCCAGCCCTCTCCCAGCTCCAATCCCCTTCCAGGGTGCTGCTCTGCTGCAGAAATTTGCAATGCGGATGGTCTCCACCCCAGCTGGTTTTCCAGGCTCCGTAATCAGCAGGGAGAGGTAGACCCTTGTTAGGGTGCACCCTGTTTGCCCAACCGTAGACACCTCGTTTGGAGATGAAAGGAGCCGTGCCCCAGGCTCTGCTGATGCTGAGGAGCTCCTCCAAAGAGCAAAGCAGCCCAGCTCAGACAGAGCTGACTCATTAAATGCCCCCATTCACCCAGCTGCACCCACCTCCTGCGACTGGCAGGGAAGGCAGCAGCATCCCAAGCTGCTTACCCCAGGCCACACTTCCCTGGGAAGTGCTTGCAGGGTTTTCGCTTCCACTCCTTCTGCTCCCGGAGCAAGCGACTTCCCCGGGGCTCTTCCTGATGGGAATAGTTTGCTGGAAATGGGACTCGCCTCTCCAAACCTGCCCAAGTGATGCAAATAATAATAATAATAATAAAACCATAAGTATTTAGCCACGGAGCTTAACACAAATCCAGTCGGTTAGAGATTTCTTGGAAACATTTCCCTGTGAGCTTATAGCCAGGGCAGTGCTTCTTGGAGGGCATGTTATGGCTTAATAATGGGATGCAAAATACATGGTAAGGGTCCCGAGGACCCCGACTCATGATCCCTTACATGCATGCAGTTACAATCCCTTTTCCAAGTGAACATCCTGTTTTTCTTATGTTTTCTTATGTTTTCTTATGCTTTTCTTATGTTTTCCCCATGCGCACCCCCACCAAGCCTCAAAAGTTCCTCATCCCCCCTGGCAGCCTGAATGTCTTCCGCCTCCAGCCCTTTTTCCAGGCTGATGGCTTTGTCCTAAAAGGAAAATGACAAAAGCAGCAAGGCGATAGCCCTCAACATCTCCTCGGGATAAGAAGCTGGAAGATTGACAAGGGAGAAACCCAACGCTCCCAGCACGTCTGACCAAGGGTGTCACCACCTCTTGCCCAGGAGACATGGCGCAAAGAGCAGACTTGCAGGCTCAACACACTCGTGAGCCCAGGACCGGGGAGGAACAGGAAGAGAAGGATCCAGCCCCATCAAAGGGATAAAAACAACAGGTTTTTTTAGTTTGCTTCAGAAGAAATACAGACGGATATTAGGTTTTCTGAAGGAAGCGAGAGAAGGTCTCTGAGGAAGGAGAGCTACCCTGGAGAGCAGAAAACTGGAGGATCTGGTAGGTGTCAGCCTCCCTGGCCTGTCAGTCCCTGGGCAATAAGATATCATCTCTAGGGTCATTTCTTCAGATCATTTTTGGCTCCTTTACACCACTGCTGTGTTGTTAAGCCTAGGACCATCACAGCCTTCTGCCCAAATTCATGCAAAACTGATTGTGGCTTTTATCAACAGGGAATGTCTTTCTGCCCAAAACTGTGTGGCTTTTTTTTTTTTTTTTAGTTTTTTAAAAAAAAATTAAAAGCGTCAAGTTTGATTCCACCCCCCTGATTTCTCCAGGAATTCAGCAAAAAGTTGGTAGGGATTCAGGCTGAACGGTGAGCTCCTCCTGTGGTAAAAGCCTCTCCATGAGTTCCTCGTGGTATTTCCCATCCCACTGCTCCTTTGTTTGCATCTTAAAAGGGAAGGAGAGAAGCTGAGCCCTGGCAAACCGTGCTTGGATTTCGGGTATGCTGCAGGTTCCCAGGAGGACATGAGCTCTTCTTGCTTTCACAGCTGGAAGACCTGAAAAATGAGATTGAGAAGAGGCAAGCAAAAGCCACCACCAAGCTCTCGGAGGAGATTTCCCAGCTGGACAGCCTGACAAAAGCACAGGATAAGAAGAGCCAGCAATCGGTGAGTGAATTCCTCAGGGTGAGAGAAAGGAAATTTTTTCAAGGGAAAATCTTTAGGAAGGGGATCCCATCTTTAGGAATGCGACCCCAAATAGCTACTGGCATGGACAATTGGGAGAGGGTCACAGGTGGGGTTGCTCAGGGCTGTTAATGTCTGTTAATGCTCCCTGGGACCCTGCTGATCTGCAATGGCTTAGTGGCATTATGGAGCAAACCAGACTCTTCTCCAAGGTGTCCCATGTAGGACGAGAGGCAGCTGATCGGCACACATTGCAGAAAGAGAAATTTTGGTAAGATCTAATGACACAATTCTTCCTTGTAAGAGCGGTGTCTCCCTGGGACAAGGTTCCACAACATGGGGGCATCTCCATCCTTGAACATCCAGAATTTCCTTGGACACAGCCCTGAGTAACATGAGCTGACTGACCTTCCTCCATGCAGAGGGTTGGGGCAGAGACCCGAGAGGTCCATCCCCAACTGAACAATTCACTAATTCTGTGGTTTACATAGAAAATGGCTCACATGGTGACCTGAGCTTTCTTTCTTCTTTCTCTCTTCTGTCCCTAGGATGTGAAAAGCCTCGTTACCAGGTACGTGGTCTATCTGAAAAGCTGTTTCTTGGGTTTTTCAACAAGCAATGACCATAGAGGAGAAAACTCCTCACTGGCTGCTGCATGCTCTTCTGCTTCAGGGAAATTGCAAGCATCTGGAAGGGTATTTTGGGGACCACTGCTATGTGTTTGTATCTGTTCTTCCCAATGGATCCTTTCTTGACCATTTTGGGGTTAAAATAATCAAAGGAGCTTTATTATCAAAATTAAATCTCCATATGACAAAGGCTAGTTTTAATTCACTGCAATAGCCTGACTCTTTTCTCTCGCTTAGTCTCTCCAAGTAAGGCCTTTCTCTATCAAAAAGTAATGAATTAATTAATCCAAGCAAGGAAATTCATCCTTTGCTTTTCTTGAGGTTTGGGTTGTCAAGGGGATGAGCATCACGATCACCTCATTCCTGGTGGCATCAGATTTCCTGAAATGATGACAATCACTCTGGAATTTG
Source organism: Nettapus auritus (assembly GCA_011076525.1). Classification (NCBI taxonomy): domain Eukaryota; kingdom Metazoa; phylum Chordata; class Aves; order Anseriformes; family Anatidae; genus Nettapus; species Nettapus auritus. Next base: position 169,710 of record CM021780.1, read on the forward strand.
TCTCCAGGTGTGGGAAAGTGACTTTCCAGTTGCCAGTGAATGTTTCTCCAGAGCCAGAAGAGAGATTCTGTCATTTCTCATGGAGGAATAGTGCTCTGAAGGAAACCCTGAAGAAGTTTCAAGGTACTGAGAAGGGTTATAGGAGGGAAAAAAATAATAGATTGGATGTATTTTGGTAAGAGCTGGAAGAGGTGACCTGCCTGTGCTCATTCTGGACACTCTTTGGGAACATAAATACTGCAGAGAACCTGAGATGGAAGAGCAAAAGCTATTCCTGGGCAAAAGAAATGTCAAATTGAGACCCACATGACTTAATGCCTCATTTGCCACACTCTTAATTACATATGTTTTGTTGCAATTCCTGAAAAATATTAATGGACGGGCTGCTCTCTGTCTCTGCTCCCCTCCAGCCTCGCCTATCCCCAAATTGCCTTTTGCTGAGCAGGAGAAACTAAAGCAGCCGTACCTGTTAGACAAAGGTGTGCCTAGACCCATAAACCATGTCCAAATTGGCCAAAAATAGATGCTGAAGGAAGAATACAAAAAATCAGGGCAATCAAACGAGTTTTCTTAGCCCTGCAGCCAGAATCTCAGTGCAACGCTCGAGGAAGCCTGCTCCAGGGCAGAGCCCTTGCCTTGATACATAACTATTTCCCTGAAACAAATATGGCAAGTGGATTGACCTCATTCATCACCCCTGTCTTCAGATTTTAGCTCTTTTTTTAAACCACAGGGTTAGCTGAACCAGTCTAGCCTTGTTCTACAGTTGGTGCTCGCTCTAGGAGATGAAGTACTCTAGACTTTGCTGTTTTACATCCCATGTATTGTTTTCCTTGATTTTTTTTTTTTTCTCCCCTAAGCATTTCTTTTGGGCCAATGCAGAGGAAAAGTCAGCAAAAATATGTACATGAGCCTGTTATTACTCTACCCACTGTGCACCTTGTCTTCTTGGTGGTTTGGGGCTTCAAAACTGTCTTTCTGATTGGCATACAACACCTGCATGTGAGAGGGGCCTCCATGCTCCTTGCACCTTCTGCTTCACAACCTTTTTGCCCTTCTGATACCAGCCTGAGTCCTGCTGGTCCCCTCACAGAGTGGCTGAGGTTGGAAGGCACCTCTGGGTCCATCTGGTCCTACCACCCTACTCAAGCAAGGCCACCTAGAGCAGGTTGCCCAGGACCGTGCCCAGATGGCTTTTGAAGATCTCCAAGGTTGGAGACTCCACAGCTCTCTGGGTAACTTGTGCCAGTGCTTGGTCACCTGCACAGGGAAGAAGCACTTCCTGATGTTCAGATGGAACCTCTTGTGTTCCAGTTTGTGCCCATCTCCACTATCTCCACACTATCTCCAGTGTGTCCGTGTTTTTTTTAGTAGCCCCCTCATATCCTCAAGGCCTCAACCCTGCTCCTGACACCCCTTGTCCCCCACCCCACAGCCAGCATCACCCTGGACCCCGACACGGCTCACCCTGACCTCATCCTCTCTGAGGACAGAAAGAGCGTGAGACGTGGAGAAGCACGGCAGGACCTGCCTGATAACCCTGAGAGATTCAGCTACTGGCCCTTTGTGTTGGGCTACCAGAGCTTTGCCACAGGTCGGCACTGCTGGGAGGTGGAGGTGGGGGATGAAGGGGACTGGGCTGTTGGGGTGGCCAAAGAGTCCATTGCTCGGAAGGGACAACTCAGCCTCTGCCCCAAAGGAGGGATTTGGGGGGTGGAGAAGTGGGGGGGACAGATCCGGGCACTCACCACCCGCAAGGTGACCCTCCTACCCCTGCGAATGCTGCCCAGGAAGGTCAGTGTCCACTTGGACTATGCCGGAGGGGCGGTGGCATTTTTTGATGCTGATGAGGGGGGGCTCATATTCATTTTTTCCCGAGCTTCATTCACTGGGGAGAGGGTCCGCCCATGGCTCTGGGTGGTGGGGGTCAGGTCTCAGCTCAGGCTATGTCCTTGAGACACAGACATCAGCATCCCCCCACTTTCTATAGCCTCGTTGGACAACTGCTTGCCTCCCGTGCTACCCTTGGGGCCATAGGGAACAGAAGAAATGGGGGGACTTTGGCTTTTAAATGTCCTTCATCCCCTTGAGAAAGAAAAAAAAAAAAAGGGAAAAAGTGCTGCAGAGGGGACCTGGGGTGTTAAAGTGGAAAATGGTGGGCAAAGGGAAAAAAACCTACAGTGGCAGAAAGGCAAAATTTCCCAGGGTTTTTATCATATTTATATCAAGTTTATATCAGGTTTCCCTAATCAAATGTAGTTGTCCCTATCTGAGACGGTCATGTTCAAATCAAGTGGTCCAAACTTTACCTCCTTTTTTTTAAAAAAAAAAAAATAAATAAAAGAATTCAAGAGATGTCGTTCATTTGGGAGTATTGTGTAAAATCTTGAGGCCTCAATTCAAATCTCAAGAGCTTTTTAATTTCTTGCCTCTCTCTTTGTGTTTATCTGCCTGGTTTTTAAATCGTGGATGGGATGTGAGGAGCAGGATATGAAATTTTGCCTACATGTTGTAAGCAAAAATACTAATTCTGCCTGGAGCTTTTAGCTAAGCCCCCAAGACAATGTTTTAATCTAACCAGCTTGGGAAAAAAAGAGGGTTAATTACATAAAACTGATCAGTAAAAGTTATAATGTGTGTTTGGGGAGGAATCAAAAAGCCCAGTTGGCAAAACCTAGCCAAAATGCTACCAACCCCAAATGTATCTGTGCAGATGGATCCTCCTCCATTAGTTGCATGGGAAAATCACCCTACAGCAAAGAGTTCCTCCCTTATAAAAGGTGGCCAGTTGAGATGTTTGTGATGGAAAGATGACCCACAGCCAAGCTGCTCCTGCAGCTTAAAATCTGACAGATAACTCAGAAGTATAAATGTCCCCTTTTTTCTCCAGCTGTTGTACTGAGTTTGCAGTGCCCAGCCTAGAATTAAAACATGCTGACCTCTACAGATAAGAGAAACCCATGCCAATCCCAGTGACTTCCCCTTAATCCCCGTGAACCTGACATCCAGAAGCAGTGAATAACCAGACAGAAGAACATCACAGCATGTAAACCTTTTTACTTCATCTGAAACCCTAAGACTGGAGAAGCTGCCAGTTTGGTGCAAGACATTTTGGGGCAGATGTGGCTCTATCTGTCAGCCACCGATACCCCAAATTGGTAATTACATTTTGGGACACCAACCCACAGAGATGCCTAGCCCTTTGGGGTCATTGAAAAGGCCAGAAAAGAGGCCAGAAAGGCCAACTAGGAATGTGGTAGGAGTCCTCCAAAGTGCTAGGAATGGGGGTGTTGGGGACATAAAACTTGTCTTTGGGTAAGAAGGAAGAGCTTCAGGGACACAATGTGATCTGAGACCCCTCGCTCCACACCAAGAACCAGGGGTGAACACTCTCCCCTTTGAATGAGGCTGCTGAGAAAATGAAGATCAAGGCCTTCCTATCGACATCGAAAAACGCCACCTGACCTCTCTCATAGTCCAGGGTGATCCGGACCCTTCTGGGGACCTGGATTTGGGATAACGGTGTGCGCTCAAAGGAAGTGAGAGCCCAAAACTGGTCCTCACACAGACCCATAGACCACAGCTCAACCTCAGGGCTCTCTTCTCTCCTCTTCAAAGACTCCCTGGCCACACCGACAGCCCAGGAGCCTTTGGGTGTCACCTCCACCTCCCAGCAGCATCTCCCTGAGGTGATTCCCTCACAGCCCAGCACAGAAGGATCAGGGCCAAATCCCTCATCGGATGCATCCTGTTGGGCATCTTCCCACCTCACACTCCTCCTGTCCTCTGACACGGCGAGCTGGGGGTGAGCTGTGGCTGGATCCAGGGTCACGTTCACTGGAAAAGGAAACCAAAGCATTGCCCCACGGCCCCAGGCTCTGCCTTGCTGCTGGGGCTGAGCAAGGAGGTCCCGCAGCACCATTCACCCCATCCCTTGGGATGCTCTACCCTTTCTGATGTTGGTTGCTTTCCCCATTCTACAGGTGAACACCAGAAGAAGCTTCCCAAGGGAGTAGGAGAGCAAACCTCAAGCACAGGAGACTTCTTGGCTCAAAAAAAAAAAAAAAAAAAAAAAAAGCCAAACAAGGCCTTTGGTCCCTGAACATACAGGTGAGAGGAGCAGAGATGATCTTCACATAGCTTAGCATCTCCACTGAGAGAAATTAATCCATCAACACATTGTGGTGAGGATTCCCTGACTCCTTATGATGTTTCCCCAATTCCTTATGATGCTTTCCCCCCTTCCCTCTCATTTTGTCATTCAGACACAGAGGCATCTTCCCCCAAAAAGCCTCCAGCTCACAGCCCATCCCATGCTGGGCTCAGCCTTCCCTTGGGTTTTCCCACTCCCTCAGCTGCAGGAGACATACTTACTCTTTTCAGGCAGCTCAAACATCAGGATGTCTAAAACAGAGGGGAGAAAGAGAGATGTTATCTATTTGATATAACGTGCTGGTATCAGTGTGAATATGAAAGCAGAGAGGTTGTTTTGCCCTGCTCAGATCACACCTTGTGCGAGATGTCTGCAGGGAGATGGAAGAAACGTGATGCACAATATAAGAAGACCAAAAGGAAACAGATTGGTGGGAGCACAGAAACGAGTCTGTGCTCAATACCTTTGAAGTTCCTCAGAGTCTCCTCTAGAGCAATATTTTTCTCCCTGAAGTGACTGATTTTATTTTCCAGCTCTGGAAGAAACAATGTGGGCTGCTGGAAGTTTTCCTTTCCAAACCTAGAGGAAGAGGGAGAGGAAGGAGAGGTCGGGACGCATCTCTGAGAGACACCAATAAATATTTTGTGCTCAGAGGAGCTGGTGCAGGCTTTAGTAAACATGTTGTATATTCTATGATGGGTAGTGACACCTCAGCACTCAACCACAGCCCATGAAGCCAAACCTGTGCCTGTCCTGCTCAGCACAAGTTCCAACCCCTTCCCCAGCTTGAGGATGGGAGAAGAAGTTCAAGAAGCCCCATCCATACCTGCTCAAGGTGCCTCTGATATCCTGGAAGAGAGAGAAAAGAAAATCAAGGAATGCATCTTGGCAGTAAAATATTAATGAAACCCAAGCAGCTTTGGAGCAAGGCACAGCCAGGTTTAGCTGTGTAATGGGACAATACCCAGAGCCAGATTGTGTTAGCCAAAGCTCTATCTAATAGTTCCTCACCTGCAGAAATTTACTTGCTGGCTCCTGGCACTTCTCCTCCATCTCCTGGATCAGGGTATCCAGGTGAGAGATCTCCTTTGTCAGGTTGGTGATGTTTTCTTCCTGCATTTTCTCTATGGCCCTCTCCAGCTCTGCCAGCTGAGCCAGCAGGTGACGTGCCTGGTCCTCCAGGAAGAGACGCAGCCCTTCAAATGTGCTCAAAACCTTCTGCCGCTCAGCCTCAGTCTTCTCCTGTGAGGAAGGGACATAAGAATTGGGTGAGAAATGAGGCAGCAAAGTCCTGCACTGGCCATTGAATGCACACCTAGTCAGTGCCCAGAGCATCCTAAAATGTGTTACAGCAGGGACATCCCCACGACTTCCAACACATCCAAACATGATTCTCCATCCAGAGCAAGCAAACCCACTCAGAATTTGCTTGGCATTCAGCAACTGAGCCCCTTTCAGGGCTCCAGGCTCTGCCTTCTGTATTTTTTTCCCATAAAATCCAGGGGAAAAAAAGAGTCAAGCAGCATTTGGCTTGGTACACAGAGAGAGACCCCATACCCAACACTCAGCAGGATGATTATCCATGAAGCATCTCTTCTAAAGTCAAAAGGAGATATCCAGACCTCGATCCCTTCTCCAAAAAAAATAGACACTTACTAAATACTCCCAGTTTCTCCTCATTTCAGCCTCTCGAAAGCCCAGGAGTCTGTCTCTGTCTTCCTTCAGTGTTTGCAGATGGGCTTGGATTTGTCCCTGAGGGAAGAAAGCAAGACCCCATGTCTTTGGAGAGTGCAGACAACCTAAAAAAAGACACTTAGAAGGGGGATTGAGCCTTGCTCAACTCTGGAGCTTCTTCTTGTGTCTCTCTTGGTCCAGAAGGATCCAAAACTCTGGGGCTAGGAATGCTTTAAATGGAAATAAATGCCACAAAGTGGAGAAAGGTTTTTCCACCTGCTCTTTTCCTTTCTCAAGTTGATTGAACTTACTGATACAGCTAAAAAGCAGGGGGGTTATTTATTATTATTATTATTATTATTATTTTCTGGGACATTTTCCTGCTGGTTTAGAGAGCATCACAGCACCAACAGATGTCTGCTAAGCACCAGAGCTGGATAAAGGCTTGAGTTTTGCAAGGGGGGAGAGGGGATGAAGACCTCACCCCTCTGGCTGCAGAATATCTTTAGATTTACTGCTCAACCAGGCTGAGAAGTGAGGCAGTGGAAACACTGGTGCGTGGTCTACGTTGTCATTTCGAAAGAGGTCAGTTCACAAACACCCTGAAGGGGTGAGGACAATGTTTCTGCCCCCAGACTACAGCCCTGGGTAGGGGAGTAGGATGATTTGCAGCCCTATGATAAGGTGCTGAGAAGGAACATCACACCCTGATGGTGCTGATTCATCTGCTAGTGCATATCTAGGTGGAAAAAAATAAATCTTTACCTTGTATTCCTGGACAGCCTCCTGCACAGGAAGCATGGTGTGAGCCCGGTGCACCCGGGACTCCCGGCAGATCACACAGATGAAGGTTTCGTCATCTTTGCAGAAGATATTCAGAGGCTCTCGGTGCCTCTCGCATCCTTCCTCCTCCACCGCCTCCCCTCTGGCTGCCTGCAAACTCAACCTCTTGGCTATTTCAAGGACCCTCGCCAGCTCCCGGCTGGGACGAAAGCTTCTCTCCGGGGCCGTCTCTTTGCACTGCGGGCAGGAGAAATTCGCCGTGGACCACTCCCAGCAGCGGGTGATGCACGCCCGGCAGAAATTGTGACCGCAGTGGATGGAGACGGGGTCTCGGAAATATTCCAGGCAGATTGGGCAGGAGGCTTCGCTGGGGAGCTTGGCGACAGGGCTCGGTGCAGCCATGGGGCCCCTGCTGCAAACCACCACCAACTTTCATTTTCCTCCGCGTGAGGGAAAGGCGTTTCCCTTCCCATCACCCCAGTGCTCGGGGTGGGCAGAGCTAGAGATGATCCTGGGGTGGGACCGGGGAGAGGAGGTGATGCCCAAAATATCCGCATGGGTACCCTGGTGCCCATGGTTTGGCAGAATGGATCTACGTACGCTGGGGGTCTTCTGCAGGGATGGGGAAAGGGAGCCCTGCCAAAAGTCATCCTGGAGGAGCTGGGGATGAGAGCAAGGAGGATTTAGGGAGGGAGCTCACCTTGGAAAAAATGGAGAAAAATGTCCTTGGAGAAGGTGAAGAAGGTTGGGAAACTACACGTAAGGCCAGCATTGGTTCTGCAGCAAGTAGCACCCCAAAAAAGTGCAACCCCAGCCAGCTCCCCCTTGGCTTTTGCATCCCGTGGCCAAATCCTGCCTCCATGGGGCTTTGGGCACTAAATTGCTCCCACTTTCTTCATTGCAAAGCACATCAGTTCCCAAGTCCTGGCTGATTAGCTTGGTGTTTCTCCAGATACAGAGGGATGCCAGCACCACAGGGATCCCATTTCTAGCTCAATAGGCTCTGGATGTCCCAGCCAAGAATATTTCAGCCCCCTGCTTCCAGATACAAAGAGTGCTTGCTCCTTACATCCCTCTGGGAAAGTCTGTCGGCATCAGGGGTCTATTTTTATTTATTTATTTTTTACATTTGAACCATCCTTTGCAGGTGACCCCATCCCTTAGCTTTAGCTACCTCCATCCTGCCCTCTCCACCTCTGCAGAACTGGACACCAAACACCCTGAAAACAAACAATTTCCCCCCAAAAGACCCATTTTTCAGCTACCTCACGTGGCTGATCACAGGAAAAAGCACACCCTTTTCCTGGCCAGCATTTATATTTAACCCTCAAACTACAACCTGAGAGACTGAAGAAAGGAGGCAGGAGCTAAAACAATGCAAAGAAAAGGGAAAACTGAAGCAGGGCAGCTTGTGCCTGACAGCAATTTTGGGGTTGCCCCAAATTCCTTCCCCCACTTCCCTATCGATGGCTTGAAGCAATTAAGCAGAAGCCCATAATAAAAGCTTTGATTACTAACTTTCTAGCTCCCCTTGCAGAGAGGCATTCAACAAATGTTCCTCTTTCAAAAAAGAGCCTCCAGCTCCCTCATGAGACCACACTTGCTCACAGCTCTGCTGCTTACAGTGAGCTCAGGGCTCATTTGCAGAGGGGTGTCATTATTTTTAATCTGTAGAGAGCAGTACTAGAAGGCTTTGATTGCAAGAAAACAACACAACAAGCCTTCTTTTAGCAGCTGGGCTGGGTTATCTGAAGGCAAGCTAAGCCTCTGGGGAGCTTTACCCTAAGGTTTAGAGTTGACATTAAGGGAAATTAGTACATTGGAGTACCCCACGATTCCCTTTTCTGTGACTTATTGCTATTTAGCATCAAGTTTAACATCACTTAGACAAGGCAAATGATGCTTCACCCATTCCTCAGCCTCTCCCTTGTGGGGCCTGGCCTCACATACAGTTTGCCTAAAACAATGGGCTCAAACACCCCTAAAACACTCATATTTTCTCCATAATGGGATAGGCAGCTCCAAGTCTTTGCTGAATTTTCTTAGGGGATACAAATCCCTCAGCAAGGGCATTGGAATCATGAAGGCAGCCCATGGGGTGCAGGGATCAGCAGGTCCATTGCCAGGCATCGTGTTCTTCTCTAAAGCAGCTTGCAGAAGTATTAAAAGCCTCAGAACTGAGCTTAAATAGAGTCCCTGTGCCATGGGATAGGTGGGGGGCTCAGGTGGAGGTTGCTCAGGGCCATTAATACTCATTAGTGCCCCCAGGGCTTGGCAAAATCAAGTGACATAGGTGGATTTGAAGAAGCTGTGATGCTTTTTTCAGGTGCACCGAGCTCTGCTTCAAGCCCCAAACAGGCATGGCGAAAAACAATGGAGAAAACATCCCTGAGCAGATGATGGATATGGCTTTTCATGGATTTTTTTTTCCTTTACATGGAGAAAGGAAATCCCCTCTTTTCCTCAAGCGCAGGCAAGCCTGGAGGAAAAGGGAAGATAAAAATAAATGGGTGAGTGGTAATTGCTTGTCACTTGACTCTGGGCTTAGCACTGAACCGTGAAAGAAACAGCATCCTGTTTAAAAGGAGAAGTGAAAGCAGCAATAAAAGTATTATAGGTGCACGTACACATGCGTGAATACAAATAAGACGGTGGTGAAATCAGCAGTTAGGCATGCAAAATAAGAAAGTGCCGAAAACGAGCAGCGAAGGATGTGTTTGGTGGTTTAGCATGAAGAAGGGAGCCTTATCAAGCTCTGTTCCCGTGCCCTTCAATTAATTAATCCCTCAAGAGTGCACTTATTAATGAGGAATGAAACCAGACTGGTTTCTGGGTGCTGGACCCTGTGGGGAGACTTGGGGTTACCCTTCCAGTTCCCTGCGTATTTTTTTTTTTCTGGGGGGCGTTATAGAGAAGCTGCAGGTGGATCTGTACCGAGCCAGGAAGTTATTAAGGATGTTTATTTTCAATCTGATCTCTTTGAAACCCACTGGGTCCCCTTGGGGAAGGGGGATTCTCCCTTCTCCTCCGCTCCCCCTCAGGGAAGGGGGATCTCTGCAGCCTCTCAGCTCAGCCTTTTGCCCGGAGAAAACCTGATCACCCCTGTGATGAATCTCTACTCCCTTTCACCTCCCTCGGGGCCCCAGGCACCTGCAGGAAGGGGAGCAGCCAACGGCGAGACCAGCCGGGGCGGAAAACGAAAGCTGCCCCGTCATCTTCGCCACCAAGAAGACCATGGCTGAAGACATCCCCGCCGAAAGCTTCCAGGACGAAGCCTCCTGCTCCATCTGCCTGGGCTTCTTCCAAGACCCTGTCTCCATCCACTGCGGCCACAACTTCTGCCGGGCGTGCATCACCCGTTGCTGGGAGGAAGAGGAGGCGAATTTCACCTGCCCGCGGTGCCAAGAGACGGCCCCGCAGAGAAACCTGAGACCCAACCGGGAGCTGGCGAAAATCATCGAGATAGCCAAGAGGCTGAGCCTGCAGGCAGCCAAAGGAGGGGCAGGGGGGGAGAGGCTGTGTGAGAAGCACCAGGAGGCTCTGAAACTCTTCTGCGAGGAGGACCAGACCCCCATCTGCTTAGTCTGCCGGGAGTCCCAGGCACATCGCGCCCACCCTGTGGTCCCCATTGAGGAGGCTGCAGAGGAGCACAAGGTAGGAGGACTCCGGAGGGGGGGAAACCAGGCAAGAGGAGGGGACCGGGTCAGGGAGATGCCCTGAGAAATGCTTGTAAATATTTGCGTTTCCACCCCTTTTGATCCGTGGGTTGAATTACAGCTGACCTCCTCACTGCTTGCTCCGTGCTTCCTCTCCTGGCCATCCTGATTTTCTTAAAGCTGCCATTCCCAGATCATCATACTATCATCCTATAAATCGTGCTGGAAAGGAGCCCAGAGGATATTTAATCCCAGCTCCTGCTCAAAGCAGGGGCAGCTATGCTGCCTTGGACATTTGGGGTGCAGGAGATGCTCCCTGTGCAGGAGATGCTGGTTTCTACCAAATTAATCTGGTCTCAGGGTGCAAGGCAGGGTTAAGTTCTGAGCTGGTTGCAGTGAAAAATGTATTTTTTTTTTTTTTTTTTTTTTTTTTTATCTGCAGGTGAGGTGTAAAATTTGCTCTCACTGCATACAGGCAATGAATACATCCCTAGTCTTGGTGGTGGAGGATATGGTCTTGCCACCCCAAGCTGGTTTGAACATTGGACATGGGGCATTGCCCAGGCTGCAAAGATGGGGAGGAAAACATATTCCTCAGCATCAGGAGTGAGCAAACACCATGAGTTTACATTTTGGGTCAGCACTGAACCTGAGGAGATGCCAGCAGGGTCTCCCCAGCCATTTGAAGCACCTTGTCTTTTGCCCGATTATTGCCTTTTCTAACCTATGCCAAGAATTTCACCATGGTTTTGGGAGAAAGCGGCCCATTCTGTCTGCCCACCTCCCTTTCTCTGCCAGAAATGAGGGTTTACTAATTCCCAGAGCCAGATTACCATATTATTAGGCAGGGGAGACTGAATTTTTAGGAGATAAACTGGGGATGAAAGAGGAGGGATGGACCAGCTGGGGGAAGAAATCGCACCACCAAAATATTTCTTCTCCATTCAGGAGAAATTCCAGGCTCACGTGCAGATCCTGAAGGACAAGAGGGAAACGCTGCTGGGGCTGAAAATGGCTGAGGAAGGGAGAAGCCTGAATTTCCTCGTAAGTGTCCATCTCTGGGTGGTGGTGGCTTTCTGTCTTTTCTCCCTTTCGGTCATCCCTCTGGCCACGGCGATGGATGTGGAGACAGAAGATGTGCCATGGCCAAAGATCACATCTCCATGGTCTCTTGCACGTGCAGATTGGAAATGTCTCCATTGCAGGAAGGTCTGGGTGGTGGTGACAGCTACCATACATAGTTAAGAGCTATTTCTATTTCCCCCATGCCTCCTGGCTCCTTGAACATCTTATCTGGCTGCAAGAACATGTTGGATTTGGCCAGGTTATGGCTGAGATTTTTCTTCCTCAGTTTGCTCTCAAGTGGGGCACGTTCCCAGGTTCCCTTTATTGGAAAAGAAATCACCCAGCTGCTTCTTTCTTGCGGTGATTTCCCTTTCCCTGACTTCTCTGTTTATGGTGTTGGTGTGTACCTTTCCCTGCTGTTCAAAGGTCTGCAGCATTTTAGGTACAAAGATTACAGTCCATGGGAAATGCTCTCTGCCAGCACCTTCGACCTAGAAATGGCAATGAGAAAAAGAGGGAAAAAAAAAAAAAAAAAAGTCTAAAATATTACACATTCATCTGCTTTGCAACGCTCACTGGAATTTATGAATTTATGGCCCTAAAGTCAACACATTAAGTCTGCTCTGTTGCAATTCCCCCCAACCACTTTCTGTGCCTGTGCCCTGCTTCTCCCTTGCGTGTATTTTTTTTTGCAGGAAAGGGTAGAAGAGGAGAGGCAGAAAGTTGTGGCTGAAATCAAGGAGCTTCACCAGTTCGTGGAGCGACAGGAGCAGCTCCTCCTGGGCCAGCTAGCAAAGCTGGACCAGGAGATCATGAGGAGGCAGGAGGAGAACATCGCCAAGCTCTTGGAGGAGATCTCCTCCGTTGGAGAGCAGATCCATGAGCTGGAAGAGAAGTGTCAGCAGCCAGCGTATGAACTCCTACAGGTGAGAGACCCAATTGCTGGCCTTGAACATCGCTGGTGTCACCAGCCTAGGGGGCAAATTCATCCTAATTGCTCCTTTTAAACTATTATCCTTCAAAGCTTTTTAAAAAAAAATGAAATACATTTTTCTTCAATGGCCCAGCTGTCCTTTTGAATGTTTAAACCAAGCCCAATTTATTTAAATCACTATTTAATGATGATGAGTGTGGGACTCATCCATCTGATTGTACATGTCTACATCAAGAATGATTATTTAAAACCCAAAATTATACAGTGGAGAAACAAAAAGCAGTGCCTAGATGTGGTTCATCTCCTCCTTAAGTAGTCATCAAACCGGGCACCTGAGCCCACCTGCAGGCTCTGGTTAACTCCTGCTTTCAAATATTTGGCTGTGCCAAGGCAGTAGTGTGCATTAGCAATAGTAACACCCATGCCCAAAGAGTAGGGACACGAAGGGTGATGGCGGATAACTACAACAAGCAGCTCATTAAATGGTGCTGCCATGACCTTGCTAAACCCTGCAGCATATCTACAAACACTGTGCAGGTAATGCAGTATTATTTTAGACCCATAATTTTAGAGTGGTTGCCCGAGGTCACCCCATGGCAGCCTCTTGTTGTTTGTTGTCAGGTTGACGTTGCTCTGTCCTAACGCTCCTTCTCTCATCCTTCCCTTGTAGGACAGCAGGAACATCCTGAGCAGGTTTGTGGCTTCTCCCGCACGTTTTTATGGTGTTAATGTTGTTTATTTCTCCGGTGGTGACACTGATGGACTCCAAAATCCCAGTCCCATAGGAGCCTCCTAGCGACTGTGTAGACATATAGGAGAAAGCTAGGACACTGCAAAAAGTGCCCTGGTCCCGGTAGGATGCTGAAGACTGGGAAAAAGTGTCTGATACCCATCATAAATTACAACCCAGCAGCTAAAATATCTGGATATTTAAACACCAAGGCACGCATTTGGGTGGAAGGGGAACTTCAATATGAATTTCCACCCCTATAAGTGACGTCTTCGTGAATAATGCTCTTTGGATGTGGATCAAGAAGGTGGGTTATTTTAAGGGTAAAACCAGGCAAGGAAAGACATCTTTTATTGTCTGGACTTCCTTCAGTGTAGAGCATTGCTGATCATGATAGAAGGTCTTCACTGCTTGGTGTTTGGGACAAAATAGTGCTCTGGGTCAGCAGACACTTCTTGGGGAGTTCATTAATGACTTCCCTAGTACCCGTCCTTTGCTCCAGCCCCACTATTATTTATTTGTAAGAAAACCCAATTGAAAATCAGTCAGAAATTCTCATCATGAGAATAATGAGCAAAGGCAGTATTATGAGCCAGTTTTTGTCTCCTTCCAGGCTTGAGAAAGAGAGCGCCCAGAAGCCACCAGAGGCACCTCCTGAGCTGGCTGAGACACCCACCAGTCTTCCCCAGAAGAACATTGCCCTCAAGGAGATGCTGATGAAATTTCAAGGTAGAGAGAAACCGGGGAGGAGAGGGCTGGAGGTTGCACCCGGGTCTGTTTGCAGTGGATTTCAGGAGGATCTCAGCGGAGTAGAAGTCCTGGTGCAATGTCACAAAGAGATACCTCCAACATGCCCCGTCTATTAGCATAGCAAGGTGCAATTACCCTGGCTGATTGCATGAGGGAGGATGAGTTTGCCCTCTGGCAGGACCTGGGGAGCCAGGTCAGCCTTGGGTTGCCTGTGGGATGTCACGTAGAGTCCTGCTCAGCAGCAGCTCTCTGAACGAAGTGAACATTGCAAACATTTCCCCACGGAGCTGCTGGGAGCACTGATGATCTTAAAAAAGGAAGGGACACTGCAGGGTTCTGTCTTCTTTTCAGTGGCCTGGAGACTTCCAGAAAAAAAATAGTCCATGCTTCAAATCCTTGCTTTTCTAGATCAATTTCCCTTTGTGCAGTCACATTTCTCTTCCTCCTGTTTGCTTGTGGGCATAAAACCATTCCTGCATCACTCCAGCAAACAGGGAGAGCCCCTGGACTGGGAGCTGGAGTGTCCCAGTCAAGCCAAGCTGGGGAAAATAGGTCATTTAGGACCAAAAAAGACATTAAGGTAATTTAGGACCATGCCTCTGATGCTCCTCTTCTCTTTGTCCTCAGTAAGCCTGACGCTGGATCCGGAGACGGCGCATCCCCGGCTGGTCCTGTCCGAGGATCGCAAGCGTGTGAGATGGAAAGACACCCGCCAGCCCGTGCCCGATAACCCCAAACGCTTCGATTCGTCTCGCTGCGTGCTGGGCTGTGAGGGTTTCAGCACGGGGAGGCACTACTGGGAGGTGGAGGTGGGCGACGGGGAAGCCTGGGCTGTTGGGGTAGCCAAGGAGTCGGTGAGGAGGAAGGGACGGATCAGCGTCAACCCCGAGGTGGGCATCTGGGCGGTGGGGCAGTGCGGGAGCCAGTACCAGGCTCTCACCTCCCCTACCAGCCCCATCTCCCTGCTCGCCGCCCCCAGGGTGATTGGGATTTACCTGGACTACGAGGCAGGGCGCGTGGCGTTTTTCGACTCCCACAACCAGGCGCCCATCTTCACCTACCCACCGACGTCCTTTGCAGGGGAGCAAATCCTCCCCCTGCTCTGCCTGGGGAGGGGGTGCCAGTTCACCCTGTCCCCCTGACCCCCTCCGTGCCTCAAGTCTCACCCACCCAAATCTGGGTGCACCGTGGGGTCTCATCACCCCAGAGATGGCTTTTGGGGGCATGAAGAAAACCTCTTTGTTGGAGAATGGACTTGGTGGTTTTGGATATCCAAAGCAATTGTACAGATGTGCCTTTGATGGTTTGAAAAGCTTTGTTTGGCTCAGCTGCTGAATGCAAACAGCAGAAATGGTAATAAGAAACTGCCTCCTTTGCAGCCTTGTCTTTTGGTTCTTTCTTCCTGGCACTTCATGGGCATTGAGGTGGGGATAGTAAATGGGAAAAATCCCCCCCAAAAATCTGCAAAATCCCCACGTGACCAGAGCAAGGTCTTACATTTGCAACAGCCATTCCTGCACCGTGCAAATAGTCACATACTTTTCCCTAAATTCCCAAGAGTTTGGGTATTTAAGCCATAATGAGGAGTTAAAATGAATTTCAGGAGCTTGGCTCTAAATAGCAGCAGACGATTGAAGATGTTCTTGCAGGTCTCCACAAACCCAGGTGCATGCAAAACCCTTCTGGAAGCTGCCACGCAGCCCATGATAATGATGATGATGGTGATGATTTTGCATGCAAAGAACAGCCATGCATGTTTGCTTTGCATACACAGAACTGCCAGCACGAGCAGTGTGGCCAGCACTTCTGGTCATGCAACAACGAGGCCCCAGGGAAGCACTGCAGGTGCTTTGCTCCAGCATGAGCAACACCAGACTGGTTCCCAGTTGTGCTGAGCTGGGTGCAAGGCTTTGTTGGTGTGCTGTGGGGTGTTTTCCCTCTAAGGAAGAGCAAAGTGTGGGTAAACCTGAGCTCCAGGCAGCTGGGAATCATCGCTGTCCCTGAAAGAAAGAGCATGGGCTGATACCTGGTGCAGCCCGAGGAGGTGCTGAAGTGGAGGGTACGGGGAAGACAGGGGAAAGAGCCTGAAATGAAAGAAAAATGGGTCAAAAAAAGGCTTGAATGGGTAATTCTTGCAGGGGGTGTGGAGTGCAAAGGATTTCATAGAGCCTCCCTGGTGGTCTAGTGGTTAGGATTCGGCGCTCTCACCGCCGCGGCCCGGGTTCGATTCCCGGTCAGGGAAAATGTTATAATTCATGGGTCCTCACCTTTTTATTTTCTGGAAAGTCTCTCGTATTAGAAAAAAATGTCACTTACAGAATGTTTCTGACCTCCCTCTTTTTATTCTCTTTAAAATAATAAGTAAAAAAAAAAAGTAAAATAAAGTAAAATAAAATGAAATGAAAAAGTAAAAGAAAGTAAAATAAAATAAAAATAACGTAAGATGAATAAAATAAAATAAATAAAAGAATATTCAAAAATAAGGAAAAATTGAGGTGTTTCTGCCCGGTTTCGAACCGGGGACCTTTCGCGTGTGAGGCGAACGTGATAACCACTACACTACAGAAACTGTCCTGCCCACTTGTTTCTTCCTGCCCGCACCCTGCCTGCACCCTGCCTGCACCCTGCCTCGTCCCAGCACCTTAATCGGACCCCGGGCACCCCCCAAAAACCTCCTCTGTCAAAAAAAAAAAGAAAAAGAAAAAGAAAAAAAATGAAAAAGAAATAAATAAAAAAGAAAGGAAAAAAAAAAAAGAAAAAAACAAGAAAAAAACATATTCCTCTCAAAAAAAAACCAAAAAACCAAAAAAACAAAACACAACCACTTTTTAAACCAATTTGGCTTGCAAAAACTCAAAGTGCAAAGCCCCCACTTAAAGCGAAATTACGGCGAGTAGTTTGCTCAAAACAAGTTAGCTGAAAACGAGAGAATTCAAAATAAAAGTGAAACGAGCCTTTTTTTGGTCGTTCCCAGCCCGAGGAGGAGCCCAGCTTTGGGGAAAACTCCCTGAAATCATCCGTTTTGCGGTCAGAAATTCGTGCAGCAGCGGGGGATTTTCGGTTTCAGGGGAAAATGAGGATTTTTTTGGGGGAAAAAAAAATTAAAAATGTACGTGTCAGGAGTGGGATTTGAACCCACGCCTCCATTCGGAGACCAGAATACCCAGCTGCGGGAAGGCAGAGCCTTGAGTCTGGCGCCTTAGACCACTCGGCCATCCTGACGGTGACGAAAATGGGGCTGAAAAAGGCTGATAAAGACGTTAAAAAGCTAATTTGGAGTTTTTTTTTTCTTTTTTTTTTGTTTGTGGGGTTTCTCGGGAATTCGTCACCAGTTGGGAAATCGGGGATGGTTTTCAGCTGATAGGTTGTGAAAATAAAAAGAGGAAGAAGGAAAAATTCAAGCGCCCAACGTGGGGCTCGAACCCACGACCCTGAGATTAAGAGTCTCATGCTCTACCGACTGAGCTAGCCGGGCTCCAGTTTGCTTGTTTTTCACCCTCATTTTGGTGATGGTTTCTGGTGGCTTCAGCCTCCTTTCCTTCGATGCGTTCACTTAGATCTGCTACAAAAACTAAACTCAGCACCAAATTTTTTTTTGGAAGGGCTGAAAACTCCCCCCACCCTTCCCCAGCAGGTGATTTATGCAATTTTTAACCCTATAATTAATTAAAAATGGGACCGCATAAATAAAACTCTTCCTGCTTGGATGAATATAACATTAAGGAGCAGGAAGGTGCCTTTAAAAAACTTAGGAAAAAGTCTTTTTTTTTTTTTTTCCTTCGCGTTTTTAGCCCAAAACAAATTTGAGGTCCAGGTTTGGGGAGAGGGAGGGGAAAAGTCTTTACACGTAGGGTTTCTGTAGTGTAGTGGTTATCACGTTCGCCTCACACGCGAAAGGTCCCCGGTTCGAAACCGGGCAGAAACACCTCTGAAGTTTTAATATTTGTTCTCTTTTTTTTGTCCTTAAACCTTTAAATAGAGATTAATAATATAGAAAATAAACTCTTATTTCCCTGACCGGGAATCGAACCCGGGCCGCGGCGGTGAAAGCGCCGAATCCTAGCCACTAGACCACCAGGGACCTGATGTTGGGAGTTCGCCTACCCAATCCCACCATTGACTGCCGCACAATTATGGCAACGCATGGGGGGGGGGTAAATTCCTCGCATGAACCCAGTGGAAGCTGCTTTGCTCAGCATCACCCCCAGGAGACTTCCCAGGCTCTTGATCCGGACAGAATTAAGTAAAAAAAAAACATAAGAAAGGGCCTAAAAAGCACATGGGAATGGTGTGGGACACAGGGGAGCAGCCCTGACTGTGGTCTTGCAGGGTCTTCATTGAATCGAGGACAGAAGCAAGCCACTAAAGGTTTGGCCAGGTGCTTGCATATCACCTTTTGTAAGGATAATAAATAAAATACGAAAAAAATATATAGAAAAATAGCAAAATTGATTAAAACAATTAGTGCAGAAGAGCATCTCTCCCTGGTGGTCTAGTGGCTAGGATCCGGCGCTTTCACCGCCGTGGCCCGGGTTCGATTCCCGGTCAGGGAAAGTAATTTCTGAGCAAAAAGGAACATTTTTCCAGCTTTCTTTTTCCTCCCCACTGGCAGAGGGGACCCTTCAAGACTTCTCTGCAAACCGGTGTGGAAAGCATTCCTCTTAGTTTCCATCCTCATCTTGCTGTTTTGGGGCTTAGTCCAAAATAAAACTCTTTCTTGCTCTTTCTCCCAAACTTGGCTGGTTGCAAAAATGGTCTTTTTTTCAGAAGCTAACAGCAAATCTGAGGGGTTCAGAGGGGACTGGCGGTAATAGAAGAGCTGGAAAAGCCGGACGAGAACTGGGAGCATCCTACCAGAATTAGGGCATTTTTTGGATCACTACATGTTTCTGTAGTGTAGTGGTTATCACGTTCGCCTAACACGCGAAAGGTCCCTGGTTCGAAACCAGGCAGAAACAACTTTTTTAGGGACTTTCTTCAGTTTTCAAGAGTCCCTCTGATTATCCCCCTCCATCACCTCCTGCACCAAAGCAGGGCTTGCAAACACCACAGCAGCGATGAGGAAAATCCAAACTCTAAGCCAGCTGTAATGCACAGCAAACTCATCAACCCCACATATACATTTAACTAAGAGTTGCTTATGCATGCTATGGGTAGAAATGTAGTGTCTTTTTTATTATTATTATTATCCTTTTCAGACAAATCTGTGTCTTTCAGCGGAGCTGAGGCCTTCGCTTTGCCCGGGCTGTTGGCATGGATGAAGCAAAAGCAAACCCAAAGGCAATGGGGTTGAGGCTATAGGAGAAATGGGGCAAATCCCTTTTTTCACCCAGTTTCTGTAGTGTAGTGGTTATCACGTTCGCCTCACACGCGAAAGGTCCCTGGTTCGAAACCAGGCAGAAACAACATTTTAAGGGACTTCAGTTTTCAAGGGTCTCTCTGCTTTTCTCCCACCTTCACCTCCTGCACCAAGGCAGGGCTTGCAAGCACAGGGCAGAGACGAGGAAAACCGAAGCTCTAACACATTTCATTTCTTTGCTGTTCAGTACAATAAGGCTTTCATTTTCTCCACCTCCACCATGCCCACATTGATTGGAGAAATGGGTCAAATTCCCTCTTTTCACCCAGTTTCTGTAGTGTAGTGGTTATCACGTTCGCCTAACACGCGAAAGGTCCCTGGTTCGAAACCAGGCAGAAACACGGTCCTATTTTTTCTACTTTTCAAAGTATCCCTCGGATTTTCTCCCTCCTTCAACTCCTGCAACAAGGCAGGGCTTGCAAAGGGAAGAAGGGAAACCCAAAATCTAAAGCAGCTTATCCCCAGTGTCGTTCTGCATGGCACATCCTTCATTTTCTGCACTTGATATTGACCTCTCAAGAGATGGGTATGTATGCTAGCTCTATAAATGCAGTGTCTTGTTAAAAAAATAAAGAAAAAAAAGCATAAAAGAAGCATGAATCGTCAAGAACAGAAGTGAAAACCCTTACTTTGCGTGTGCTTTTAGTGCAAATACGCCTAAAACAAACCCTGTGCAAACAGGCTTCGGGCTATTGTGGAAATAGGGGAAAAAACACCTTTCATCCAGTTTCTGTAGTGTAGTGGTTATCACGTTCGCCTCACACGCGAAAGGTCCCCGGTTCGAAACCGGGCAGAAACACTCATTTTCTTCTCCCCCCAAAGTTTTTTTTTACACCCTCTCTATAATATGCATTTTAATAATTTCCATTCCCACCCTGCTGCTTGGGGAAACTTTGAGGGATGCTGTTTTGGGACATTCTTCCACGAGCTGCTTCGGGGGCTCCCAGTCCCTTCCTCTGCTCCCCCCCAATTCAGATAGAGAAGATTTGGTGCTGTTGTGTCCTCAGCTCACACAGCTGATACTCCAAAACCTGTGAGCTAATGTGGGAAGACCAACTGCCCAACTGAGGGCACTAATGAGGGCTTAACGACCCTCAGCATCCCCACCTGAGTCCCCTCAACCCATGCCCACGCCTCGGGGGCTCTATTTAAGCTCAGTGCTGGAGGCTTCACCCTTTTTCAAGCTGTGCTGATGAAGCATCTGTGTATGGCTGTAGATCCTGCTGCTTCACCCCATGGGGGCTGCTTTTATGGCTGTCCCTGCCCTTCTCCCCATCCGAAGGTGCTGTAGAGCCATCCTAAACAGAGGTGAGGATTATCCAGAACTGGAGGTCATGCCAAGGGGGTAGAGTTTTTTGGCTGTATATTGGTGAGCAATGTGGTGCCATCCCCATGTAACATAGGTTTCCTTCTTGGGATGCTGCTATTTCTTTGGCCCCAATCACCTGAATCTCACTAGGAACCCACAAATCTTTTTGCATCTTCCTCCTGTGTTTTTATTCTTATACTCATCTTCTCCCTTCCCATGCTCATCCCAGGGTTCAGCTCAATTCTTAGATGTTGTACCCAAATTTATGGTTCTGCTGTGTCAAAACTGAGCAGTTAATCTGCTCCCATCCCCCTGAGAATATTTTGCATTCTCTCACAGCCTATATAAGCTAGAAAAAATGAGAGTGGGTGAAGGGGAGAGACTTTGCAGTCATGCATTCCTGCTTCTGGATGCGTTTATTTGTTTTTGGGCAGTGACCTCAAATAGCAGCCAAAAATTTTGGGCTCCACATTCAATTAACTCTCTGGAGCACAGCTTGTCATTAAAAGTGGGTTTTTTACTCTGTTATGTGTCTCTGCTGACCCACATTTCCACGTAGCTTTTGTTAAAGCCCTTTGTTGTTCCATATTTCCGTTCTTCCAGAAATTTAGACCTTGTCTGGCTGGCAAAAATGTAGAATTTTTCTGCTGAACTGCTTTTAATCTCCTACAGTCATATTTCTATTCCACTTGTGGATTCTTTCTAATATAATGTCAGCTGTAAGTGTGGCATGTAAGGGGTTGAACTGATTTTTTTCTAGAAATGGGGATTTCTCTGTAAAATGTGATCTAGTGGTATGAGAGAGTCCTGTGTAGTGTCTGAACTTTGTTCATCTTCCAGTAACGGCCTAGGAAAACTGATTACCTTACAGGAAATTAAAGGTCCATTGTTGTGCATCTTTCCATAGAGCTGCTGAGGCAGCAGCAATCTTGTTTTCACCCTTATCACACCCAAGAAATTGAGGGATTTGGGGTTTCTGGGTTCTTTCAACTCAATTGAATGACTCAAGGTGAATCCAGCAGCTGGCTGGCTGGGAATGCCCTCTGTCCGCTACTTAAGCAGACAAACCCAATATATTTAGGGACACTAGGGGGTAGGAAAAAGGCATTTGGTGGCTTTGGGACTTTCTGGGATATCCTAGGACTGCAGCAGGACCCCCAGGTGTTGGAGAAGCCACCGCTGGATGGCAGCAGAAGATAAACCCAAGGACCTGCTTGCCTGGGAGGATTTTCCCATGCAGATTCCACAGGAAGGAGGAGGAAAATAGAAGGAAGGAGGAAAATTGAACCCCCGGGGTTTGCTTTTACCCCGCGTTATATGCGGGTAAAGGGCGTTATCGCGCTCCCTGGTGGTCTAGTGGTTAGGATTCGGCGCTCTCACCGCCGCGGCCCGGGTTCGATTCCCGGTCAGGGAAAACTGAAGTTAACCATTTCTATTTTTCTTTATTTTATTTTTTTAAATGTACCCCCTGCTAATACAGTATGAAGCACCTCAGTCCCCGCCGTCTCTGAGCCCTGCTGTGGGGTCTTCCCCCCGCGTGGGTGTGAAACCTGGCTGCGCTTTTCCCCTGCGCCTAGCAAAGAGCACTTTGCCCTGCAGCAGGCACAGCGGGGAAAAAAAGCAAAATAAATCCAGCAATCCAGAGCTTTTCCTGCTGTCTTGTGGTTCCTGCTGCAACCCTGTACCCAACCCCAGCTCCCTGTGTCTATTGCACAAGCTGTGGTTTCCAAAAAAACAACACACAAGCAGCCCGGCTAGCTCAGTCGGTAGAGCATGAGACTCTTAATCTCAGGGTCGTGGGTTCGAGCCCCACGTTGGGCGATGCTTTTTGCCCCTTTTCTGCACTTTTTGCAAAAAAAAAAAATTATCTGGGGTTGTTTCATGAAACTCTCGGCCAAATCCACCCACAGCCCCCAAAATGAGATACCTGAAAGGAGCAAAGAGCTGCATCTCACCTTAATCAATTTGCTCAGTGTCATGCAGGGATATTTGGGTTGTTCTTTCCTTTTTTTTCTAGGAGGAAAATACCTTTTTATCACCCCTCTTTCTCACCCCTTCCACCAGTTGCTTCTCATTTCCCTTTTTAGATTTTTCCTTTGTCCTTTGGTATTGCAGAGTGATTCCTACTCATTTCCTTAACCTCTACCACTGCTTTATATATATATACTTTTATTTTTATTGTTATTTCTGCTTTATGTTGTTTTTGAGACACATAAACCTCTCCAGCCTGGAAGAGGATGAGAAACAGGAGGGCATCCAACCCTATAGAAACAGTGGGGTCCTGCCGTGGGTGTTACCTGCTGGTACCAATAAAAATAAATTCCAGGAAACCCACGTTCTCTAATTCTTCAAGAAATATATATGTGTACCCTATTTTCATATATATAATATAGATTGTGAGCATCTCTTTTGATTTGAATTGGAGCTTTTTGCTCAACATTGCGTGGAAAAGCACAGCGAACATTTGAGATAAGAACAAGTTGAGATTTTGGGCCAGGAAAGTGTTGCACCATGCTCCTCTCCAGAGTTCTCTGGACCAGTAGATCCCACCAAAGACCCAACAGTGTGAGAAGTTTCTCCACTTTGTTCTGGCTGCCTGGAGGATTTAAGCTTGGCTTCATGCTTGAGGAAATGTAGGTGTTATCGGTGTTTGTGCCATCAGCCCAAGCACAGCTGCATAAACATTGGTTTGGGTTGATACAGGTGAGGCCAAAGGACTCAGAAGTCACTTGGAGCAGGTAGGCAGGATTCTTGGAATCGCATCCTAATTAAATGTCATTCCTTCAGGCAATAATCTTGTAGTTTAAATCCTCCAAAGCAGAGATGTGACCATGGCCATGGGGCTCTGCACGGGCCACGTTTCCCCAGCACAAGAGGTGCAAGAGCTGGGTGGGTTCCTTGAGCTCTTGTGGCTGCTCGCTTCATGCAGGAGCCCCTGGGGATTGTCAGGTGGCTTTCAGGATCAATTAAAGGTTTCCCAGCTTTGGTCTAGGTCAGTCCTTGTTTTTTTCAGTCCTTTTGCTCCATGAAAAAAATGCAGAAGTCAGAATGAGATTAAATGTGATGCAGAAAGAGATAGAGATGGTTTGCTTTTTGCCCAAAGTGGATGATGCACAGCCACCTACCCCTTTTATTGATGTTTGCATATAAAAAACAAAATAAATAAAACCATGAAGTAATGGGGCTGCAAAAGCAAAGGGCTGCCCAGGTTGTGGTGACAGCAGAGGAAGACTCTAGGACTGCATGCAGCTCTGGTAAATCTGTTTTTTTCCTATGGAGATAAACCAGGGCTGACTGCAAAAGGGGGGGGGGGGGGGGTTCTCTGCACAAAGGGAGATTAAAGGGTCTGAGAGCCTGCAGGGACTCACCCAGGGAACAAATATCTACATGTCCTGGAAGGACGACCCGAGCTCCGCGAGCTGTTTGCCCAGGTGTGAGCAGAAGCATTGTTCCCACCGAACAATATCCCCCGGTGGCTCCGAGGTCGTTCAGGTCCTGGCTCAGCCCAAGCAAGGGGAAACATCATATAAAGGAGGTGGGGACGTGAAGACGGGATGCTCGGACCTGGGAGCACAACCCTGGTAAGGGACCTTATTTGGGGGTTTTATTTTGGGGTTTTTGCTGCAATGCATCTTCATCCTGCTGCTTTTTGTATCATTCTAACACACCCTGTAAATACCGCGACGATCTGCTTAATCTTCCCATTTTAAAAGTCACCAATTTTTTTATTATTATTATTATTATTTTTAATTTTTTTTTACTAAATCAGCACCAAATTTACCTTTTGAGTGAGAAAAAGAGCAGAAATGGCCTTTTAAACAAGCCCGGCTAGCTCAGTCGGTAGAGCATGAGACTCTTAATCTCAGGGTCGTGGGTTCGAGCCCCACGTTGGGCGCCTGAATTTTCTCCTTTAATTCACATTTATCCAAAATTCATTATCTGTAGGTATGGAAAACCACCGTTGCTATTTCTCAGCAAGACAGGGAATTATCTTAAGAAATAAAAAATGGTTTTTTACCTGTAAAATATTTTTGGGGGGAGAAGGGGGGGATGAATTAGGTATTAGGTAAGTGCAAACTGAATTAGGGGACAGCTGGGGAATCTGTGCAGGCTGAAAGTTTTCTCCCTGGCACAGCAATTTAATTGGAAATAGGTTTTGGAAAGGCTAAAAAAAAAAAAAAAGGTGTTTAGAACAGAAAATGCATTAAAAATGTATTAAGGATCTGTCTGATGCTGCCTTGAAACAAGGCTATTAAAGTAATGGAGCAGAAAGGTGGAATTGCCTGTATTTTAGGGTTTTTAGGTGCTGAGAGATTCTCTAATAATGTACTTCAAATTTCTCTACTTTTTTGCCCCAGAAGGCACATCACAAACACCTGTACCTTATTTTTTTGACCTGCTTTGCCCTTGCTAAAGGGCTGATCATGAAGGTGCTTTTCGTGGGGCTGACCCTTGTCCTGTGCATCGGAGTGGGTAAGTGGAGGGCTGCAGTGAAATGGGATTTAATTGGGGCAGGAGAAGTTTTGGTGGTGGTTGGAGGCATCTTGATGAGCTCTTGATGCCATAGGTAGCTGCATCCTGGGCTAGATGTACACCTGCTTTGCCCTAGAGAACTGTTGGGATGGTCTTACTTTATATCATCCTCTTCCAGCCAGATGAATCCAACCAGTAACCCATGTCCAAATCCATTCCTTGTGGGTCTGTGGTTTGGTTTGTTCACATCTGGCTGGAAAGGTCTAAGTGGGGTTGAATGCTTCTACCCAAGGACTCTCCTTAGTGGGTCTGGAAGTGAAAGTGATGCTTGGACCCTTCCCTGTTGGGCTCTAAATCATCTCTGGGGTCACCCCTATCTTGTCCCAGGGCCACTTGGAGCAAAGCTCTGTGGTCCTACAGAATTGTTTCACTGCTCCTTGTGTCTTCTCTGTCCACCACAGTCGAGGCTCTTCAGTGCAAAGTCTGCAAGTACAAGCTCCCCTTGCTCGGATGCTTCCGTGGGGCAAATGAAACCACCTGTGAGCGGAGAGAGAAATGTGCCATCATTAAAACCTCCCTGGGTAGGTTCAAAATTGTCTATTTTTGGTTCAGAGGGGGGTCATCCTTGTGTATCTGCCTGCCTTTGGGAATCCAGGTTGATTTGGAGAGTGAAGGAGGATGCAATATAGAGGCAGGTGTGGGAAAGGGCGATAGCAAGGGGTCAAATATCTTAATATAGGTTGTCTTATGTTTGTTTTCAAAACAGCCTTTTTTAGGTGAAGGATATAATCTTCCACAGAAAAATTTTGAGTTTTCTGTTGCCTTGTTTAGTTTTTTCTCCTAATTAATCCAAGCAAGGTGACCATATGGGTGAGCTGTTTAAGGGGCTGATTTCTCACCTGGTGAGAAGCCCACCACTGATTTTATTTATTTATTTTTCTTCATTTAATGCTGGTTTCTAACCCCAGCCCCTCTCTGCAGGGAAGGTGACCCTCTACTACCAGCAAGGCTGCACCTCCGCGATGAACTGCGGCCGGGCACGGGCAGCCGATATCGAATCCCGCCTGACATCCCACTACTCCTGCTGCGAGACCGACCTCTGCAACGAGGAGTGGGATGAGGACTCCACAGAGTAGCCCCCAGCAGGGTCATGATGAGGTCTACCAGCCCTTTTGATGCTCCGAGTCCTCAATTTCATCCTGAGCAAATATTGCCCTAAATTGGGACGGTTGGATGCAGTCTGTCTGTCCCCAGGGCTTCCCGGCGTGTCTGGCCTGATTCTGTTTCAGCTCTAGCAATAAACCTGCGGGCCTATAATTGGCAGCCGAATTTGGCTCGTGTGCATGTTTTCCTTCTCCAGACGCTCCTATTAACAGCCCTTTGGCCTCAGCATTCCTGGTGGTCCCGAACATAATCCTGGTACTAAAACCCCAAGGGCAGGCCAAGGTGCTTTCCTCTGCTTGCATCCCATTTCTCCTAGCTGGGAATTTCCCTTTGAAGCTTTATCCAGCATCGACTTTTGCAAACAAGAGCATCAGGGAGCTGCTGGATGCCGAGAGGAATAGAGGACACATACACCTGATAGACACAGGTATTTATTTCACCCCAAATTCCTTCATTTGTCAAGAGAGGTTGAGTCATCCACTGAATATAGGCAGGTGAAAGGACATCAGGAGGCACCAAAATCCTGCTCTTGACTTCAGATGAAATCTAAAGGGGTGTCTGGAGCTCTTCTGGACACCTGCAGTCCCTGAGCACAGCCAAAGGCCCTGAAGAGGAGAGGATAATGCATGATGGGCAGCATTAAAATAAATGGCTTTCTTTTTTTAGCCTTATCCCCACCTCTGAGGGCAAAAATATTATGGTGGGAGGAGGAAACATAATTATAGTGTGGGGTTTGTGTAACAGTGGAGATCCAGCTGTAATCCAGCTTGGTGTTGTAGGGTCTTTTTCCTTGCATGGATACAGGTTTTCTGCTTCTGGAGTCAGCTTTAAATTCCAACTCTGTTTCTGGAATGAGAGGTTTGGAGGAAACCCCTTCCAACCTTGGGAGTGAGAGCAAGTCTCTGTCCATCCTGCCTTGTTGGCTTGCTCCCGTTTTGGGGTGAGAAAGGGCAACTTCAGTGCAGAGCAGTGATTGCTCACTTGTCCTACCTGCAATCATGGGCATGAGAGCTTTGATATCTTTAGACCCACCTAACATATGACAAAACTTCAGGATGTTCAGTTTGGTTTGGTACCAAAAAGACCTACAAGATTCAACTGAATCATTTGATGGCAGGAAGAGATGAAAAAATCTTGCTCTTTCCTGGCTCCTCACATCTCTGGGCATCGGAGAGGGTTAAACAGGGTGCAGAGACCCTCTGGAGAGGGTTTGGGTTTGGAGACAGGTGGAGGGAGGTGCTGGAAACGTGATCCTGGCTCTGGGCAGGGAAAAACGCTTTGGCACGGAGGGGGAGAGCAGAGCTGGGGAGGAGGAGGAGGAGGGAAGAGCGGTGGGTGCCCAGGATAGCTGCAAATGGGGGAGGGGAAGGAATGGTAAGTGAGATGGGGGATGACAGGGGACAAACGGGGCGACTGAAGGCTGGGAAGGGGCAGGAGCTGAGAGGCGTTGAAATCTCTGTGGTGTCCAGGGCTTGGGCTGGTTTCCACCATCGCAGTGGCCAGCAGTAGTCCCACGCTGCCTCCTGCTGTGCCCCTGTGTGCTGGGACCCCTCGGGATCCCTGCTAACACCCTCCCGATGCAAAAGGCTGGGAGATTTGGGAGGACACCCCTTTCCTACACCTCTGCTGCGAGGTACGTGGGGCTCAGGTGGGATTTGGGCACTGGGAAGTTAGTCTGTCTGCTTTTTCTGCTCCAAACAGGCTGTCCTATTTTATTTTCCATCAAGATATCTCATTTTTCTTTTCCTTTTTCCTTCTCTCCCCCTTTTTTCTTCCTTTCCTACTCTTGCAGCTCCAGAGTGTGGATTGCTCAGCAGCTCATGGGCCACCACCTCTTCCTTTCCATAACTTTACAATGAAAAATATTTATGTGGCACAGGAAAAATATATCAATAGTTTTTGTTTATAGATCAACAGAAATGCTAGCTGGAAGAGAAAGCAATTTCCAGCCTATAGGGAGTGATGTGGGTATGAATAAAAATCCGTGTATATGAGTATTAGAAGAACACTTACATAGGTGGAAATCCCTTTTCCTTAGGGAAATGCGTACATAACTTGGTGTATATTGCATCTCTAGGGATGTACGTGTACATATATATATGCACCCATATATATATATATACAAGCTTGTGTGTGAATATATACATATAAATATATATGTATTCTGCTGTTCTCCTGAGTCATTTGTGTTATTTCCCAAACTAACATGGGTTTTAGCAAGCATGGGTGTGTAGATTTCATTTTCCAACAAGAAGTGGGATTCTTTACCAAAATTCCAAGAAAGCCCAACCTGAAAAAGTTCATTTCTAGTTCCAAATGAGCAAATCTGGGATAGAATAGATGCCAAATTCAGCTCCTGATTTGCAGATGTCATCCGATGCTGGGAGATGCATTTGCCATAAAAGCTTTAATGTTGCAAAAAAGTTCAAGTGGAGGCTGGATGCTTCTAATGAGGGGTTTTCCTCGACTGTAAAGGCATCAGAATCAACTCCATCCCTGCTATAAATCATAAACCCTTTGCAGACCTCTGGCATCAGGGGATCAAGATTTATTTTGCTAATGTAATGCCTGGGGTTGGGGTTTGTTTCCCCCTGGCTCTGCACATCTCCAAGGGATGAATCTCAGCTTGGAGATGTCAGCTCAGCTGCCCTGCCTTGGTCATGAGCTGGCTTGTATGGATGGGATCACTTGACCTGTTTTCATGTCCTCGTTAGGAAAAGATGAATCACTCCCCAGAAGTACCTACTTATGTGTTTTTATTAATGTGGACTCAAATAACAAGATTTTATTAACCTTTTACCTCCCTTCTCCCTAACAAGAGCTGTGGTGAGCTGCTTGTGTGGAGAAAGACATAATATGGGCAAACCCACCCAGGAAAGGCCCTATATTATCATTCCCAGTTAATGCAAGGCTTTGAAAGTTGCACATGGGATTCCTGGAAGGCAAAAAAAAGTGTTTTTGAGATGCAGGATGCCCCATCCAGAGCTTAATCTTTATGGATTTAGGAAATTTATTCCCAGATTTTGATACAGACTTTGAATCTGTGTGTATTCCCCTTCTCCTGTTGCTTTTTATGGCCCCTGTTGAGCCCTGGAGCTCAACCAAATCATCTGAAGCACTTGAGGGTGAGACGGGGCTCTAACGAGCTCAGATGGTTACCTGGATCGAGGCCTAGAGCAGCTGCTAAACACCCACCTCGGGACTCAGATCTTGCCTTTTGCACCGGCTCGGCCAAAAGGCAACAAGATCTGACGTTGGCATCTGAAAACTGAAACTGAACAGTTTTGCTTTTGCTGGAGGGGAAATAATAATAAAAAAAAAAAAAAATCAAAAAAGCACACGTAGGGAGCTCAGATGCAACGTTTTTTGGAGGAGCAGAGAGCGGGGCTCTCTTCTTGCCGTGTTTTTTCCTACCTCTACGTCGTGCCCTAACACTGAGGTCTTCGTTACTGGTTTAAAGAAACCAGACACTGCAGAAGTGACCTCGGGCAGCGGGCTCGTTCCTGGAAAAGGAACGCCCACTCGGGGCTGGGTGCCAAGCATTCATGCTCCGTGTCCAACCCTGCTGAAATCAGTCTTTGCCCGCAGGAGAGAGGCCATGGCGGCGATGTTCCTGCCCGGCAATCTCCAGGACGAAGCCACTTGCTCCGTCTGCTTGGAGTTCTTCAAAGACCCGGTGTCCATCGAGTGTGGGCACAACTTCTGCCGGGCGTGCATCATCAAGAGCTGGAAGGACATGGAGATGGACTTCCCCTGCCCGCAGTGCAGGGAGGTTTTCCAGCAGAAGAGCTTCAGGCCCAACCGGCAGCTGGCGAACATGGCTGAGATCATCAGCCAGTTCGCCCTCCGTGGAGCCAAGGGGGCTGAGGAGGATGGGCTGTGCGCGAAGCACAGGGAAGCCCTGAAGCTCTACTGCAAGGACGACCGCAGGACCATCTGTGTGGTGTGCGACAGGTCCCGGGAGCACCGGCCTCACGCCGTGGTGCCTGTTGATGAGGCGTCCGAGGAGTATAAGGTAGTTGGCTGTCTGTCTGTCCAGCTTTCCGGTGTCCATGTGGTCTTTTCCACCTCTGTTTCGCTTTTTGCCCTCACTCAAGTCCCTGAGATGCCACCTGGATGGGATCTCCCCAGGCTTGGTGATGGGAAATGTTGAACCCTGTGAATAGCCAGGTGCTGCTTTCTCCTTCAAATTCCAAAAATGTGGGAAATCCCCCTCTTGTCCAGATAATCCAAATCTTTTGTGCATTACTGCTCTGCAGAAGGGAGAGGGCAGAGGGTTTGGAAAAACAGCTCCCGTGGAAGCTCCGGGCTCGAGCCACACTGCCAAAAGCCCCCGCAGGCACCCACCTCGTTGGCAGAGCAAACACCCACGTCTATTTTGGGTGCGGGCAAGTAGCCAGACCTTGCCTGAAGGCAAGGTTGAGTTCGTGTCAGGAGCAAAGCTTGCCGAGGTGTGGACAAGGCATGAAACCAGCCCACGTACCCTCCCTTCGCATCCTCTGTCTCCCCTCGGAGGTTTCTTTGTGCTCGCTGCAGGCACGCGAGCTTGTGGCTGCCACCAAGGGTTGCAAACGTGGGTGCCCGGCTGCACGTGGGCAGAGCTGAGCTAGCAAATTCCCCCAGTGAAAGGGGGTTTTTTTGTTTGTTTGTTTTCTTTCTTTCTTTCTTTCTTTCTTTCTTTCTTTTTTTTTTCTTTCTTGCAATCCTGCTTGCATTTGCATGGCTGGAAGAACAAGTTGTGCATGGGCAGAATGAGATAGCAAAAAATATAAATATAGCAGTGAAAACAAAAAGCAACAAAACGGTAATATCTTCTTGCTTTGTTTCCTAGGAGAAAATACAGGGCCGCTTGGATTTCCTGAAAAAGGAGAGGCAAGAGCTGCTGGAATTTAAAGTGAATGATGATAAGAAAACCCAGGAGCTTTTGGTGCGTGCAGTGCAATGCTCCGGGGTGGTGGGGACAAGGGTCTGGGTTGGGATGGTTGGAGGGGACTAGGGTATGTTGAACATCCCCGTCATGTACAGCCTTGTCCGTGCTTCCAGAGCTGCATTCCTTGAGGTTAATCCTTCCCATTTGCCCCTGGGTTTTGTCTCAGAGGGGATTTGGTCTTCTTCAGATGATGATCCAAGCAGGACCTGGGATTTTGGCAGAAGTCCTAAGCAGAAGATGATGGTGAGGCAGGGACCGGGGGTTATCTTGCAATGTAGATGCCCCCAGAGAGGGAAAAGTCCTGATGTGATCAGGTTTTCCTACACAGCCCCTTCTCCCAGTTTGGGCTGTGGGAGCAGCAAGTGAAGACAGGGACTGGGGAAACCTCTAGGCTACCAATCAACACTTGAGGAGTGTTGCTTGACTCTCTACCACCCCAGGAGAGAAAAGGAAAGCCCAATTATTCAATGCAGAAGGGAAAAACCACCTGAGATCTTCCGCGGAGGTGGGACACCTGCCCCAGGTGGTTTTTTTTAACTCCGTGCTGAACAAAAATAATTTCTATGGAGCAGGGAGATGAAGAGATGCAACCAAGGTCTTGCAGTATCTGAACACTGTTGCCTTCAAGCCTCCAGCACTCAGCAATGCGATGTCACAGGAGAAAAAACAAACCACTTTTTTGTGTGCTTTTCACCCCTAGAAAACCATTGAGAATGAGAGGCAGAAGCTGCTGGTGGAGTTCGAGGGGCTACGGCAATTCCTGCACGACCAGGAGCACATCCTCCTGGGGCAGCTGGAGAAGATGGAGAAGAGCATCGCCAAGAGGCAGAACGAGAACATCTCCGACCTCTCCAAGGAGATCACGCTCCTCAACAAGCTCATCACGGAGCTGGAGGAGAAAATCCAGCAGCCCATGCTCGAGTTCCTCAAGGTGAGGTGTTTGCAATGAAATGAGCATTCAAGTTTGAGCCTTGACATTTCTGTTGCCTTTATTTTAATGTGTTATTGGATCCTGTAGAGATGGTTTGAGGGTAATTGTCCTTTTTAAGTTTTTTTGTTGTTGTTGTTGTTGTTTTTTGTTTTTTGTTTTTTTTTTTTTTTGCACCTTTAATGAGCAGATAGTGCATGGCAGCGTCTGAGTGCCCCAGGCTCTGTTAAAACAACAAAACAACTATCTTTGGCTGAGGAACATCCCAAAACAGAGGTGTGCTTTTCCTATTTAATAACCTCAGATAAATCTTCCTGCCGTGAATTTCTCTGGACCTTTCTATCACCTGTTCTGAGCCATGTCACACCTGAATTAGACCCTCCATGATGTGCCACCACTGTAGTACTGCCTGGAGCCTTATACCTTTTGCAAATCCAGGCTTTGATGGGTTTTCAAGGCACAAGGTTTTGTGGCTTGCCAAGTCACAGATGTCCGCTCCTCCAGCTTAACAGAGCTGGCAAGGGCTCGGGATGGAGTCTGTGGGGTGGCACGTGGAGCCCAGCAGGACACAGATCCTCACCAATTATCACAGCAGAGCCCTGGCTGCAAAAGGTTGGCTGGGGCCCGAAAACAGAGAGGGTTTTTCTAGTCAAAATGAGCTCTTACAAACCTGGAAGGCATGAGGAAAAGGGCAGATGGAGTCCAGGCGTTGGCTGCATTGCAAAGAAGACAACCCAGCCCCCTGTGTACCAAATTTCTCCTTCTTTTTGGGCTGGAAAATCCAACCCAAACTGCCCACCCCAAAGCCAAGCAGCCCTGTTCCTCGCCAAATGGCAAAAGGTTAATGGGCGTCCTTTTAATTGCTCATGATTTTGATTAGAATAGGTATATGGTGCACACACAAATCTGCTTGCTGAGATGATACTTGCTGTGCGCTTTTTTTTTTTTTTTAATCAAAACCAGATTTTCAAGCTCTGCTCTTTCAACCAAATCAATTGTCCCCTTTTGCTCCTCTATTTAAAGTCAGCTGCATGCCATATGGTTGCTTAAAGTTATTTTTCTGTATTAAAAAGCCTTTGCCAGAGTGGGACGGAGAGCGACACATCCGACTCCCAAATATTTTGGGGTGAAATTCCCCCGGTGGGGTTAAATTTGCCTCCAAGCACACGGGGTTAAACTCCCTCCCAGGCAGCATTGAGAGCACTGTAAATATTTGCAGAGCTTAAGCAGGGCGATGGCTCCAGTACTTGGCCATGGGTGAGAAATTTCACATGGTCTTTGCTCAGCCCCCACCAACGCACATGAAAACGATCCTATAACAATAGGTGATTTTTTATTTTTATTTTTTTCCTAAAAGGTCACTTTGGAAACCCTCAGCCATCCCCAGAGTCCTTTCCCATTCCCTGGTTATGGCCTTCTGTTGCCTTAGGATTGGATCTGATGTGCTTTCTGTGGTTTATGCCTTATTTTTGTACATTAATTCAAAATGATCAGAAGGAGCAAATAGATAGGGCTGAGCACGATTTTCATCCCTGTGAATTGTCTCCATGCAGCAACTGGGTAGTAAAGGTATTTCAACCTATAATTTGCCTCCATAATTAACCCTTCTTGAGGGCAAATAATTTCACCTCGTGGAGATATCTGTCCCAGCATGGGATGAATCAACCCTTGCAGGCACCCTGAAATGTTCTTGGTGGTGACTAGATCATGGGAGACCAGATATCAGGGAGAAATGGGTGTGCAATATGAATGCAGACCTCCAAAGGAACCTTCCAACCTAAACCACATCACAACTACAGCCAAAAAGCTGGAATATTGTACAATTTTATACAATATTGTACATTTGCAAGGCTGCTTGCTCCCCCCAGACGCAGCTGGGTCTTTAGGTGCTGCAGACATTTGGGTGGGATTTGGTGGGTCTGTGGTCTTCTGGAGCTGAAAACAAACATTTGGGACATGGACCCATGCCTGCCTGTTGCAGCCATAAGGGATGGGATGTCCTGGATGTGTTTGATGAAGGGGAATTGCTCGCACTGGGCCATATGAAACATAGCATGGGTTGCACAGGTATTTCACTCCATCTCTCTTTTTCCTTTCTAGGATGTAATGAGTATCATAAGCAGGTATGGAGCACTGCTTTTCTCTTTCTTTCATGTTTATTTTTTTTTATTTATTTATTTTATTTTTTTCCCCACCAGCCCTGTTTAAAGGTCACTCCTTGCAGTCCAGATGCCAGAGAGAGGCACCAGGGTAGACCTGGATAAAGCTCTAGGTTCAGCTTTATGGAAAAGAGCACTATAACAAATTATTTTCCTAGCAAAAACCCTCTTCAAATGTCAAATGAGACCAGAACCCTTGAGGTGATTTATTCCTGATGCATAATTCGCCCCAGGGCAATGGTTTGGGCACTGCTTAAGCCCTAAAAGCTGTGGCAGGAGCAGCTGGGTGGGGGTAACGTAGCACTGACCCCCTTTACAACCAAACAAGGGGATTTAACAGGGTGACATGCAAACCCTAGTGTCCTCAGCCTACACAAGGTTCACCTAAATCAGTCAGATTTGGGATCTGCCCCTTCTGAGAGCCAGAATTCACCTGCACATGCGATGGGAGAGGAGGAGGTGAATGCACCAAGGCCATGCTAGACCATGATGGAAATCATTCTCCACTCTTGCTGCTAAATTTTCTGCAGTTCCTCCCTTCTAACAAGATTTGGGGTGGGCATTGCACGTTGCCAGCTACAAATAAAAAAAGAAAGAGGGGGAATAGCAACAGTTTCCTTCCTGCTTTCTCTTTTTTCTTTGCAGAAGTGACGATGTGAAGAGCCACAAGCCTGTACCTGTGTGCACGGATATGAAAATGCACGTCTGCAATTTCTCCCTCAAGACCGTCGTCCTCGAGAAAGTCTTAAAGAAATTCAAAGGTACGTGGAAACGAAACCGGGGGGGTTTTAAATAGGCCTGGCCTTTAGCAGAAAGGGCTGAGGAGTGCTGGGGATGTTGCAGATGTCTCGAGGCGCCTTAGCACATGCCTGGCCAGCGGCACCAAAACAGGAGAATAAATTATGTTGGAAGGGACTTCTGGAGATGTGAAAGGACAGAAGAGAGGCCAGAGTCACAAGTGAAGAAGATAAAGGGTTTATTTCAAAGAGGAACAAAAAGACGAACCTGAGCACATCCATTTTAGGGCAAACAACCCCATATTTGCAGCTCCTATAGCCAGGCTTTGCGTTTGAAACCCAACCCCTTGCAGCAGTGCAGGAAAGCCACGAGGTGGTGCTGAGGGGTTTGGAAAGAAACCGAAGGGCAGGAGAACCAGAAAGAGCAGGTCTGAAAGAAAAATAAATAAACACCTAAACGCAAATGATGCCCGGGAGCAATAATAATAGGCAAGGATTGTGCTGGAAGTTCACAAGTCATAGGGCAATGAGAAGAGCAAAATACTGCAGGGCACATAAAAAATATTTTAATAAAGGCTTTAATAAAATAGGATATTATTGTGCTCCTTTTTTTTTTTGGTAAAAATTTAAATCTATTTAGCAGGAATTTCTTCTCTTCCTTGTCCCCCCCATTGCACAAGCTGGCTGGGAGCTGGGATGCTCCATCCTCAGCCCTTGCTTCTAGCTGAACATGGTGTGGGTATAAATGTCCCCGTTAAGGAGATTTTACATTTTTTTTCCTGTCTCTCTCTACTTTGCCATTTACTCCTTGTCTCTTATTTTCAGAAAACCTGCGGGATGAACTGGGAAGAGGTGAAAAAGGTAAAAGCAAATGGTTAAGGCACAGCACTCTGGAGCAAAGACTTGAAATTGTGGTTGTAATTTGCAAAGCCAAAGAGAGCGGGGAAAAAAAAAGAGAAAAAGGAACTCTATTTATTATTATTATTTTTTAATTTCTTCTCTCTCGATAATTTTCAGATCCAGCCTGCTCAGTTCAAGAGTCAAAAGCCGATTTTTCTAGCTGACGCCGGGGATCTGACAGCTAAGCTAGGTCCTTTCTGCCTCTTTACACTTAACAAACTTAGAGCGTGGAACAGACAGAACAGATTTTGAACCCCCCAAAAACAGATTCATTCCCCTTCCATCCACAACATGCTTTAATTTTGCTGTATTTGCTCTCAGAGCAACCTGTGGTTGGGCTCTTTTTTCCTCCAGAGTTTGGGATGGAGAAGGTGTGGATGCTTCAGGATCTTCTCCAGTGCAAAGTCAAGTGATTTAAAGTCCTGCTGAAAGCTGTTGGAATCATGGCTGTGGGCAGATGGCCTCTTTCAGGTGATGTCAGGAGGGAATATTGCTCACTGGCTCCTTGGGGAGAGCAAAGGATCAGATTCACATGAGAAGTCATGGATTTTCATCCACTCAAATCATCTGAGTTGGCCCAGATTGACTGTTTAAAATGATGAACCTGGCTGGTTTTTTGCCCCAGAGTGTTAGAGGAGGCATCTCTTGTTTTGCTGCTGGTGGTGAGGATGAGAAAAACACAGCTCTGGGCTCTGCAGCCTTGAGCCCTCTGACTTTGCACTGCGGTGGATGTGAGGCACATCCTTAAAATCAGCCCCCATCCTCCAGCTCCCTTGGCCATAATGCAAAGGTCACATAGCTAGAGTTCTGCCAGCAAAGCCCTCTTGTTGCAGAGAAGGCTTATTCTTGCTTTTAAGGTGGCATTTTTCAGCACGGGGCTTGCAAACCCCTTGGGGAAAGCAAAAGAAGACATGGGTTGGATCCTCTCCAGGCACAATCCAGCTGAGAGGGGCCAGGCTCAAACCTCCCCAGCCCCATCCTGAAAAATGCCGAGGGGTTGGCAAAGCAAAAAAGAAGAAAGGTTGGCAATGACTGCTTAAAAGCAACACGGCAGAACAACCCTCGTTGCATGTATGGGGTGGTGTGTGTGCATGTGTAGAGGTAGAACTTGGTTGGTGCAGTTGCACTTTCTCCCTAACTTTTGCGAATGGACACACACTCTTTGAAAGCACCTCTCTCATGTTCTGATATAATAGTGCAGCACACAGGACATGTTATTTTAAAGCCAATCTTCCATTTTTTATTTTTATTTTTTGAGGAGGAATCTGCTGCTTCATCTTTGAAGGAAAAAAAGAAACCTTCCTGTGTTTGCTATCACTTTTCCAACACCTGTGAAATGCCATGGAGCTTTCAACCACATCATGGATCTTTTTGGACTTCATATCAAATTTTCAAGCCCCAAATTTATGGATCTTGATAGAGCATAAAGGCCTTTAGCTAAAGAAACTCTGGCACAAAATCCACCACGTTTCTGCTCTTAATGTCCCATCTTGGAGGCCCCCAAAGCCACAAAGGGTCTTGTTCAGACACGGCGACTTTGCTGACTACAACCACAATTTGAGGTCACTAAAGTGCTCGCTGTTTCCTTTGAGCCTGATTTTGGAAGGGGAAAAGACGTTAGGATCAAAGTTAATCTACTTGCATGCTCTGTTTGGGCTGCCTGGATGTGACAAGGTGTGCAAAGGTGCCCTTAGGTCATGGCTTTCTATGGGTATGTGTCATTGTGGGGCAGTTTGGGGGAAGACACTCAAAAATTTATCAGATGGGGCGTGCATATAACCCATCTTGTGTGTTGTACATTAGATAAACCAGAAACAAAAAGAAACAAAAATATCAATATATTTTTTTGGGAAAAAAAGGCTTGATCTAAGGTCCATTTTAACTGTATATAATTATTATTTGCATGTGGTTTCACCATGGTTCAGCAACCAATAAGCACTTCCTCAGTCCTTGGCTTTTCGTTTCATGAATCCTTACTGAGTTACTATCACTGTAACTGCTGTCACCAACAGAGGACCTGACCCTGGACCCCGAGTCGGCAAACCACCTCCTCATCCTCTCCGCGGACCTCAAGAGCGTGAGGATGGGCTGCAGGAAACAGGAGCTGCCCGACAACCCCAAGAGATTCGACACGAACTCGCGGGTCCTGGCTAGCACGGGCTTCAAGTCGGGAAGACATTACTGGGAGGTGGAGGTGGGGGCTTCGGACGGTTGGGCCTTCGGGGTGGCCAAGGAGTCCGTCAGGAGGAAAGGGCTGACACAGTTTTCCCCCGAAGAAGGGATCTGGGCGGTGCAGCAAAATGGAGGCCGCTACTGGGCGGTCACCTCGCCCCAACGCACGCCGCTGTGCCTCAGCCAGAAACTCAACAAGGTCAGGGTGTACTTGGATTACGAAGGGGAAGAAGTGTCTTTCTACAATGCTGACAACATGCAGCACATCTTCACCTTCAATGTTGCCTTCCAGGAGAAGGTGTTCCCCCTCTTTTCGGTTTGTTCCACGGTTACGTACATCAAACTGTGCCCCTGAGGCATCTCGTGGGCTTCACTCGGGGCCTCTATCCATGGTCAAGGCCTGGTGGGCCACGATGAGCACAAGGGACTCTCAAAACAACCATGCAGCCTGGGTCCTCACTATATGGGGTCTTCAAATCAGCTTAAAACAGAGAACAGCTATTAAAACCTAAAGCTATTATAATCAACAGTCCCCAGAAGTTTGTAGCCACCGTCTTAAACCTATCCCTGAAGCAACCCAACTCCTCAGCGAGAAGGAAACCACCAGTGGCTGGCTTGGGGCTCCAAGTCTGATAACAGATGGGTATTTTCTTCTCTTGGGTGGGGCTAAGGATCAATATTAAGACCTAGGTGGGGAGGTTTTGGAGTAGAACTCCCCCTTGAAAGCATCGTTTCCTCAAAAAGGCCCCACAGTAAAGGGCCTTATTTTAGGTTCTCCTAAAATTTGGTATAATGCACTCCAAAGCCTGTTTTGTGCTGTCCCGATGGTGGTCTCATCAGTCCTGGGTGATCTGAACTGTGTGGCCACCAAGATCTGACCTCTCCTGGGTAGATACCATGGCCTTTGGGTTGCTTTTTCCATCGGATTGTATTAGCGCTCTCTGCTTTGTTTCTCTGTCCGTGGCTCTACTGGGCAGGTAGTGCTGCTATTCTGAAAAAAGGCCAAAAAAAAAAAAAAAAAAAAAAAAAAAGTGCTTTTTTGTGGGGAAAAAAAATGTTAACATTGCTCAGGTGTGTTTGACCTGCAAGACCTGTATTTCTGAATTGTGGTGCTCCTGTGTATCTCCTCCAGAGCTCCCCTCTCTGCCAGAAAATGCCATTTGCAAAATAACATGGTAAGGTTACTCTGCTCGTAGCGATGTGGTGCTGAATCTCCTTTATTTCCTCAGTCTCTGTTTACATCTCAGCAAAATCACCCTTTTATACACACTTTGTTTTTCTTTTTCATGGAAAAAAAAGAGCTGAGGGTGACCAGCCAAGGTGTGACCATCTCATTTTTCTTGGCTGGTGAGTTTTCCCCCCATCCTGAGAGATTTTATTTTTTTATTATTTATTTTTTAATGAGTTTGGCTTTAAATCCATAATAATTAAAGCTGCATCAGCTCTTATAAAGGCCAAGCCATGCATAGGTGAGCAAAATGCCTGGATTTTCTAAGCTTTGTTTGTTGCTGATGCTATGCAGCTGTAGAAGTTGTAAAAATAACAGCAAAACAGCAATCCCTGGAATAAAAAAGGTAATAGCAGGAGACGTGGGACTTGTTTTATTGCAACTTGGTGTTTGTCCTATCTGTACATGAGAAATGCTGCTTTTCCCTCAAAATGTGCAAAAAAAAAAATATGTGTTTTTGCTTTTGGGAAGCAAAAACATTGCATAAATGGATTTGAAAGCTTCCAAGTTGTTCCTAGGCTGCGTGCTGCAAATAAAATGTGAAGGTGCTACCCGAGCTCAGCTTCCGTTTGTTATTCCCAGCTATGAATGGTCTGGAGAACACCAAAGTTGTGGGCTGAAGGGCTGCCCTGCCCAGAATTTGGGATGGGGTCTATGGAAAGAAGTTAATAACAGCATGTGTGTGTGTATACATACATATATATATATAGTGGGCATACATATAGAGGACTTTTTCACATCTTTTTATGTGAAATACAAACCCAGTGTTTTTATTTTCCCTCTAATAGGAGTGCAATAAATAAATGACATTAAAGACCTAGATTTTTATTTATTTATTTATTTTGCAGGAGGGGGAGAGGTGGGCACGTGTAGCTGGGCTATTTCTCTTTGCCTGCATTTTAACCAAATCTAAATAAACACATAAATAGATTAATTAATTAATTAATTGATCCTGCAAGTGCCGGTGTGTTGCATAACATACCGGTGATTTTAGGGGCGTGCAGCTCTCCTTGCTGCTGCATTTCGCCCTAGTGTTTAGAGTCAATTCTAACTAGAAGAGGATGGTGCTGGGGGGGGAGTTTAAAGCAGAGGAAATGGTTTTAGGGGAGTGTTTTGAGGAGAAAAAGCAGAAAATCTGTGCTGCCTGCAGACTTCTGTAGGGAGAAAATTTGCAGTGCCGGCTCCATAGCTCAGGGGTTAGAGCACTGGTCTTGTAAACCAGGGGTCGCGAGTTCAAATCTCGCTGGGGCCTCTCCGGTTCGTTTTTTTTTTTTTTTTACTATATTTATTTTTTATCTCTCCTCCCTGAGGGCGCCCCAGGATCCAGCCCGCTTCCATCCCCGCTGGGGAAAAGGGAAAGGGTCCAGGACACAGCCCCTGAACGAGCCCAGCACCAAAAGCCTCACCGGGAAGAACTCAAACAGCTCGGCTCGTTGGTCTAGGGGTATGATTCTCGCTTTGGGTGCGAGAGGTCCCGGGTTCAAATCCCGGACGAGCCCTAC